>BJCG01000781.1:0-49358 GCA_005406145.1 Prunus yedoensis
GTTCAAAAGTATTCATTTGGCGGACTGCAAGATGAATTGTTTCTTTGTGAGGAATAACTTACATCAAGATTGTTGTGACTTTAGAACTGTTCTGGAAAAAAAAAAAATTCATGTTGCAGTTTAAGCTCAGAAACATGCTGGTCAATCTTGAATTTTCTTTCTCCCCGCCCCTCTTTTTTCTTTGGGTTCACAATTTCTTGAAGTAAGGCAATGCTGGACTACAACTGATCACTTCATTACATTTATTACAATTTGCACACTTGCACAAAGTATACCAAGCCGATGAGCTTGATACTTTTGTGTTATTGTTATGCAGAACCAGGAATGGAGTGGTTCCACCTCTAGGTACAAGGTTAACTCTTGCTGCATGGCCTCCTAACCGTGTTCATGATGCTGGACACACCAATAGTTCAACAATGGAAGCCCCAACCCCATTTCAGGCGTCTAACCAAGGTATATAGAGGGCTCCATTTACTTGTTTGTTGTTGGCTCTAGATGGCTTTTCAGAGCGTAAGCGGCTCATGTCTAGTTTCTTGGAATTTCTTGTCTCTGTATAACGTAGAATTAGGGTGACTCCATATGTATGTGTCAGAGAGAGTCATATAAGATAGCAGCTCTAGTTAGTTCCTGTTGTTACATTATGTGTTTCCATTATGTTCTAAGTTAGTTCTGTTGCATCCTTTCTTGAATTGTAGGTGCTACATTCTCTGTATCAGCCAGAAATACCAGCTCTGTATCTTCTAGAAACACCAGCCCAGTGACTGGCGAAGAATCTACTGTTCCTCTCAGTGGAGAACACTCTGTTGTTAACCCATCATCTACTGATGTATTTGGTGTTGAAGAGATGCCTATGGATACTACTCCCTATAGCAGAAGAAATGCTATTCCCAACCCATTATCTGATGATTTTGTTGAGAATCTCCACATAAATAGTGCTGGTCATAGCAGGGAAAGTCAAGTACCTGCAAATGTCATTCCTAATCCATCCTTTGAGGATGCTTTGGATGTTGAAGATGTGGAAATGGATGCCATTCATATTGAGGGCGAAAACCATACCTCAGATTCTATTTTGAATGATGAGGATATCAATATGATTAACGAGGGCGAAACTCGTGGGGCTTACCCATCGTCTGATGCTATTTTGAATGATGAGGATATCAATGTGGTTAATGAGGTCGAGCGCCAAGAAATACTATCTGGTGACCACGAACCACCTTTCAGTTACCTATGTAGTTTGTCAGCCAAGTTAGCTATGATGAAAAACACTCATTCAATCCAGGGGAAGGTTAAGGTGCGTATGGTTTTCTATTATTTTTATTTCCATAAGATGATAGATTTATAGTTATTATATTACTGAAATGTAGACATAATTTCTGCAGTGTGTTTTGACTGGTGTGAAGAAGTTCCAATACACTCATACATATGAGCTTCAGGCGTATGTTGATGACGGCACTCTCATTAAAGAAATTCTCGTTGATCACAATGTAAGTTGGAGCTTTTGAGGGGTCATCCATGATGACCTATACTTGTTGGAGTTCGATATGTTGATTAGCTGTTTGTGCTCTTCAGGTTGTACAGGAGGGGATAGGTCATTCTCCTGAGGAGGTTAAAGCTGCCATTTCTTCTCCAGACAAAACAATAGTCCGTAACATGAAGGAGAAAATGAAGCAGTTTCAAAAATTCTTAACAAATTTTGAGGTAATATACCTACCAAGTACCAAGTCAATTTTCAGTTTTTGACCTTATTCACAATCGTTTCATCAGTTTCTATCTCTTCATCATATTGGAGTTTTATGTTTCAGGGCATAATGCTTATAGAGATGAGATTGCATGATCTTCCAATTGCCCTTGAGATGAAGCAGGGTTGTACTCAATCTGATGCGTGGTTGCTTTTGAGGAGAATAAAGGCCTCCCCTCCAGCTCGGGCATCAGGGCAGTCCTCCCCTGGGGCTCGAACATCACAGTATGCTTCCTCTCCAGCTCGGACTTCACAACATCTCTCCTCCCACCCCATTGATATATCCCCCTGATAATCTAGCTTATAGCGCTGGCGTTGCTATTGCTTATAATGGAAATGCAGTTGGCGTGTGGTTCCATGGTCAATGCTGCATCATGGAAAAGATCCGGATTTGGATGAAGCTCTTGCTTGCAAAAATGGATGCTGTGGCGGCCACAGAAAGAGTGTTTCTGAACGTTATCTCAGCTATTTCACTGGAGAACACAAGTGTTAAAAGATGGGGAAGATAATAAGAAAATTATTGTAGGTAATTGGATATAAATTTCTTAAGTTTTGTGCCCAAAATACCCTTTTATTTGGTTTTTTTGGGGTCAGTTTTTACTTGTCTAATAAGGTGTATCGACACTTCACCGGGACTACGTGTTGCTTCCTTTTTCATGCAACGCTGCTACGTTGCAAATTTCTGTTGACCCTTCCAAGTATATATATAGAGATATATTAATCAGAACAAACAGCACTTCAATTCCTCTGTTTTTTTTCTCTGAATTTCTGTATGCAATTAATTAAAGAAGCCATGGATGATGTCATTAACAAGGTACTCAACATTATAATTCCCTCCCATATCCCTCACCTTCTTCCTCTTCCTTCTGCCACCATATCTCTTTTACAAGTTCCCTCCTCTCCCGCCGTACGATCTGTTTTCAGTGAAGATGTGGCTGGAAAAGTCGTCCTCATCACTGGAGCTTCCTCTGGCATAGGAGAGGTACATATATTTTGGACCACCAACCTAGCACTTTTAAATGTAACATGAAATTTTCATAATTATTTCCCAAATTCCCAATTTAATGAGGTACTTACTTTTACAATTATGTTTGTGTTAATTTGATGGGGTTTTTGAAGCATATGGCATATGAGTATGCTAGAAGAGGAGCTTGCCTAGCTCTTGTTGCCAGAAGAGAAAACCTGCTCCAATCTGTGGCTAGCAGAGCCATGTCCTTTGGCTCCCCAGATGTTCTCGTAATTCCTGCAGATGTTTCAAAGGTGGAAAATTGTAGGCGCTTTGTCGATGTAGCAGTGAACCACTTTGGGCGTTGTAAGTGCAATTAATTAATTAACTAATTAGTTTTCTCAGTTTAATTATATTATTCGTATAATTATTATTCTCTCATCCGGACGTCCACGTTTTATTACTGTGGATGACATGTTTTATTACTGTGGATGACATGTAAACAAGAAGGGGTAGTAGAAAATAAATAGGGTCCGCATAGGAGAATTTCTGGTTATTCGTATGTCTATTTATGTGGATTAATTCTTGATAATTAATTACAGTGGATCACCTAGTCAACAATGCTGGGATTACTCCAGTCTGCTTGTTTGAAGAGACCACTGATGTCAATAAAATAGCACCAGCTATGGTAATTTGTAAATACAATTATAATGCCTTCATTGTTAATTAACGCTATATATGTATTGCTTAGTCAATTCTGTTGGTCATGAAATTAAGCTGGAAATTATATATGTTTGTGATTGAAATTAGCGCATGCTCCACTTTGTTTGATAGGACACAAACTTTTGGGGTTCGGTATATGGCACCTACTTTGCCATTCCACACCTTAAAAGGAGCAGAGGGAAGATCGTGGGGATCGCTTCCTCTGCCGGATGGTTGCGCGTGCCACGACTAAGCTTGTATGGTGTAAGTAAAGGAACCAATTAACCTCATGAACAAACTAATTCAGTACTCAAATCTCTAATTACTGTGTTTTTATGTGATTATCTTTCATTTATTACTTCTCTAATTTCACATTGGGTTCAGGCTACCAAATCAGCAGTGATAAGCTTCTATGAGACGCTGAGAGTTGAAATTGGGAGAGAAGTTGGAATAACAATTGTGACTCCAGGTTTGGTTGAATCAGAAATGACCAAAGGCAAATTCTTATCCAAGGAAGGCCAGCTGGTATTGGATCAAGAATTGAGAGATGTAAGCTTAATTAATTATTTTGGTTATTGTGTGATTATAGAGTTCAAGGGTATTAATTTCGAACACCCCATGTTAGGTTGAAGTAAGCATAATGCCAATACTGCCTGTCAAGGAGGCTGCCAAATCAATCGTGGACAGCACATGCCGGGGAGAAAATTACTTGACAGTACCAGCTTGGGTTTGGCATTCATTTTACTGGAAGGTGTTTTTCCCAGAGTTACTGGAATGGTCTAACCGTATGTTACTGATGAGCAAAGGGAGCGGTGGCGAGAGGGATACAATAAGTAAGAAGCTCCTGGACCTCACCGGCTTGAAGGAGTGTCTGTATCCGGAATCGGTTCGATAGATATCCTGAGCTTAAGCAACAATGATCATGAGGAACCTTTTCCAGATAAGCAAATGTAGTTTGCTATTTAATGTCATTCTCAGCTCAGCACATAATAAATTACAGTTTCTATCTGTCTCAGAAGATAAACGGAAAAAATGTACCAAACATACTCAATTTAGAGAACAACAACACACTAAATCTAGAAGACAACAGTATCAAGCATTGCTCCAAAAGTCTGGCCTATGTTTGAGGACATCAAGTTGGAGACCAGTGCTCAAGGTGTTTCTTGGCATCTTTCCTTCCCACCTTAGCAATTGCAAGCTTCTCTGGTTCATCTTCCTCCTCGTACTCCTCCTGCATTGCGGTGATGTATTGCATAGCCAAGTTTGACATTCCTGCAAAACCCGAATGAAAAAAATAACCATGAATACTAGCCCTCAATTCAAATCAGCTCACACTTTAAAACTATTACCATGACTTTCTTACCTGAATAGTTTGCTCATTTGTTTTTGAATGGGCATCAAATGCTTGAGCATCAGCCATCAGTCAATTTCTTCTTCTGACGAAGGCTAAGCAGCATTTTCTCCTCAAGTTCATTCCTCCTGAAATCCACAGCTATGGAGTAATAATGCCTGTTCAACCCATGGATCAATCCCTGAAGAGAAATTACAGAAAGATGTCAAAAATTTGTCATTACAATTTGCAAAAGAATGGGATTTACCAATTTAAAACTTTTTCAGAAGCTCACTTGGATGGATGGTTTATTAAGATGCCCCAGATTGGAAGTTGTCTGCCTTGGTTCTTGGCCAAGCATCATGGTTTGTGGTTGATGAGGCGGAAGGCATCAATCACCACTTTCCCCTTCACGCTCTGAATTGGATCCACCACCACCGCCACTGCACGCGGATGCAAAGCTTCAAGCTCTGGAGAAGATTTACAGGCATATGATGAGAACCAACTAACAATTAACCAGCAAGCAGCCATTGAATCAAACCAATTGAGAACAGTCAAAAAGAATATAATCTCTATCAACCATATGGAATTTTCTAACACAAAATTCATATACTCATAGAAAAATTGTATAAAGGTAGAACCTGTTGGGTGTTCATATCCACAGAAGATAACCAGCAGCCAAACCAGGATGTGAATGGTACCACCCTACAACCTGCTCTGCCCTGCAGTTTGAATCAGAAGAAGATTAAGCTAATTATAAGGAGGCAGAAGCGTAACAAAGCTAGATAATCTAAGTGAAACTGAGATTAGTACCGTCCATTCTGCTTAACCATGTCGAGCATCTTAGTCTGGAAGGCGTCATCAATGGCTTCCACACTAACGGCGGTACCACTCTGCGGCATTAAATGGTGTCGACAACGTCGATTCTGTACTCGTCGGGAAACTCTCCGAGCAACAACCCCATCACCTCCATAGGAACGCCAGCTCTTGCTATCAAATTTCATACAATTAACGAAAGATTAAAAACAATTAATTTGCATAAAATTTATAATAAAGAAAAAAGAGAAGAAGCAAACGCACCATGCTTGAGCATGTGAGGAGGACTTTGGGGAGGATGAACACCTTCTCGGAGGTGTCCGGCGTTGGGAAATCGGAAGGTAGGTGGCCGGCGAGCATAACCCTTCTCTCCATTCTCTCTCTCTCTGTTTCTTTTCTTTCTGAACAAGTAAGAAAAACAGAAAAACTGAGTGAGATGTGAGAGAGAGGACGGCGGGTTTTTTTTTTTTTTTTGGTCTGAGAGGGCGGGGGTTTATATAGCGTAATAAAAACACTTTTTCTTTTCTGATCTGACTAGGCAATATTTTTTACCTTCCTGATCTCTGGGTAACTCTTCGGGTTTATTTGTTCCATTTGGGCTTCATGGGCTTTTTCTTTTTGGGCTTAATGTTAGTAATTTTACCAATTATGTGGGAAAGCTTTATAAGCGCACCCAAATGTTTTCTTTAGAGACCCACCATTTTTAAAAAAAATTCTAACTCTAAATTCCAACTCTCTCTAAAATATATTTTTTTTTAACAAAAACGGAAATACTAAAAATAATAATTTATTGGACCTTCGTTTCAAAAGGTATATGAGTAATGTGATAGAAGTTAGTACATTATTATTACATTGTAACAGAAATTAATTAATGTTTCTCCTAATTAATCATCTTTAATTGAAGTCCCTGCAGGGTTCTTCTTGGTTGCCATTAGCTGGAAAAGCTTCTCAAGTAGCTCAGGGCAGAAAACCCTCAACCAGAATCCGAACCTGAACCAAGCTGGCTCTGTTAGGCACCTGTCTCCACGGCAAGCACTGTCCACAATTGCCTTTGTGCACCCTTCTGTTGACTTACTTGGCAGCAAATTTGAACGAACCTAACACAACACATATATCATCACATACACAACGCAATTGTAAAATGTAACTTCAAATTCAGTTCAGATTAACCATCAAACGAAAAAACGTTAAATAAGGGTTTAGCTTTAAAAGCATAGTGCAATGACATCTAATTGACTAATATATATGCTCAATAATTGTAAACAAAACTCGTTTGGGATTGCTTCTCTAAGAAGCACTTCTGTTCCTAAGCGCTTCTCACAAAAGAGCTTTAATAATAAAAATATTGAAATTTTCATAAGAAATCTAAGAAAGCACTTGAGAGTATTTCCTGAAGAAACACATAGCATATGCTTATCTAGAAAGTGCTTCTACAACCTAAAAATGCTTCTAACATTTCTTGCCAAATCCTGTCGGAAGCACTTTTGGTGTCAAAAGCGCTTTTAGCCTCCCAAACAATTATCAAACCAGAATTCTAGCCAGTTGCTCTGTAGAATTCAAATCTAAATTTGGAGGATATATTTAAATACTGGCAGAGCCCCATATGATTTGATTACCAGTGATAAAAATTGGCTGCTTCTTGTCATCTCAGACTCAATCACCCCTGGGTTCACAATTGTTATCCCAATATCAGATCCCAGTTCAGCCCTCAATGTCTCAAAGAAGCAAGTCAGGGCTGCCTTGCTTGCCTGAATTAGCCACCAAATTAATAACCAATTAGCAAAACATAATTAACATTAACAAGGGTGTTAGATAAAGCAAACTATATACTATAGAGTCATATATGTATATAATTTCTTACATTGTAGAAACCAAACTTTGGTGCAGAAAACCATGTTGCACATGAAGAAATTACAACAATCCTCCCTTTGCTTTTTCTCAAGTGTGGAAGTGAGAAATGGGTGCAATAGACTGAACCCCAGAAATTTATGTCCTACACATCAAAGTCATACATGAATTAGCTGACAGCCCTCTAAACTTGAAGCTTAATTATATTTGAAGGGCCTAAGCAAGGCTAAGTGGTTGATTAACACTTTTTATGGTCACAAATTTCAACAGAACAACAAATCATATGCATGCATTTAAGTAGAAAATAATACCACGATCGAAACCAACTTAGAGAATTGGCCTTGTGTCCAATCTTCAAACGAGCCAGCTTGCAGAACCCCGGCATTGTTCACCAAATGATCCACTGTTATTGCACATAAAAAAAGAAGGAAAAAACAAAAACCATGCATCAATTAATTAGCTGCTTTGATATTCATTTTGATTTTGATAATTTTAAAAGCCAAAAAGCATAATTCGTTTTCTGAGAAACTACTCACATTGGCCAAAGTGATTGACGGTTTCATTAACAAGTCGATTGCAGTGTTCAAGAATTGAAACATCAGCTGGGAGCACAATAGCATCTGGAGAGCCTAGCCCTCGAGCTTTATCGGCCACCGCTGGAAGGCGGTCCTCTCGTCTGTCTGCCAACGCCAGACGAGCTCCTCTCTTTGCATACTCATATGCCAAATGCTTCAAATTAAGAAGAAGGAAAACATTGGATAAGATTAAAAAAAAAAGGTACAAAATAATAATATATATATATATATATATATATATATATGTATATGTGTGTATGCGATTAATTTGTTAGTTACCTCTCCAATACCTGAAGATGCTCCGGTAATGAGGACAACTTTGCCGGCCATGTTTTCGATGGATTTTGATCGACGCATGAAACTAATAAACTTGCAAATGAGAAAAGGTGGAAGAAAGAAAAGCAATCCAATGAATGTTAGTAGAGGGACTGCTACGTTCAACACTTTGTGAATAAAATCCATAGCTACCTAGCTTCTTCTCTCTAGCGAGTTTGCAAGTATTTAGTCTCAATCAGAGAAAGAGAGAGAGATATATATATATATAAGAGAGATCTTGTTGAAGATTGCCATTATCTTGAGGGTAACGATATTGACGTATACGCATCATGGGCCACATATTTCCGTACAGTTAATGGAAAATGATAATATATTTACTAATTACTCGTTAAGAACAATTATATCACAATTACAAAAGTATTCCTTCTAAATCACAAGGACTTAGTTGGTTTGGTAATAGCAGTACTGACCCATGTTAATGAAGTTTGGTTGGCAATAGTTAATGAAGTTTGGTTGGCAATAGTTAATGAAGTTTGGTTGGCAAGACGGCTGTGGAATAAACAGAAACCAATTATGTTAAAATATACATTATATGTATAATATGAAAAATACTCATGAAAAGACTCTCGTCGATCATAATACTGACAGATAGGTTGAGAAATGTTATCTTCGGTTTTTTTATTTTATTTAAATTTATAATTTTTGCGAAAGTGAAAATCATTGATAACAATTAAGAGAATACAACAATGTCATCTTGTACAATTGGCTCCAATCAGAGGGAAACCTCTTGAATCCAAGTTACTATAGTATTACAATTAAGTCCATGCCTTGCTAGAAGATGAACTACGATTGCACCCGTTAGACTTGAAGAAACAATATATAACATCATCAAATTGTTGCAGACTCCGCTTAAATCATCTTATCTTCATTTTTTCTTCCTTCCACCTATTTTCACTTAATTAGTGAGCGAGTGTATTTCTTTTTTCCTTTTCTTGGCTTGAGACAACATAATTGGTATATGTCATAGAGGCATCCCCAAATCTCATATTCAAAAGAAGTGAAGCTCCACACTTAATTGGTGAGCGAGTGTATTTCTTTTTTCCTTTTCTTGGCTTGAGACAACGTAGTTGGTATATGTCATAGAGGCATCCCCAAATCTCATATTCAAAAGAAGTGAAGCTCCACAATTGAGCTGGTCCCTCTATGATTGTCATTTTTCCTTTTCTTGGCTTGAGACAACATAGTTGGTATATGTCATAGAGGCATCCCCAAATCTCATATTCAAAAGAAGTGAAGCTCCACAATTGAGCTGGTCCCTCTATGATTGTCACATGGATTGTCCATAGGGAGAGTCTCCAAATTTTAGCCAAATTCTAACTAAAATAGCTAAAAAGCTATTATAGCAAACCACTTAAACGATATTTTCTCTAGTAATGTTCTCTATCTTAGCTAATTTGAAATATTTTATTATTATTTTCTCTAACTAAAATAGCTAAAAAGCTATTATAGCAAACCACTTAAACGATATTTTCTCTAGTAATGTTCTCTATTTTAGCTAATTTGAAATATTTTATTATTATTTTCTCTTTCTCTTGCAAATCAAATATATATAAAATAAAAAAGTAGAAAACCAAACCCCACCAACCTCCTAAATGTCTCTATCTCTCTCTCCCTTTTTCTCTCTCCTCCTCTCTAGATGTAGAGAGCCAAAAATTAGTTCTCCAAAATAGAGAGCCAAGTAGGAAGTCTGCTAGAAGAGGATTTTCTTTCTTTTTAGCCAAAGTAACTAGGGATAAGAGGATAGAGAGTCTGTTGAAGATGCTCTTAAGCTTTGCCAATAGTCCCCATGTACATCAGTTTGGCTTGTACAACACATGGCATGCCCTGATGGAGCCACTTGGCTGGTCATGAAATGCACACGTCTACCGTATGCTGGCAAATATATACATACATAGACAACAATTGTGAGACCAAAAAAGCATCTCCTTTATTGGCTTAAAAACATAAAACACAACAGAATTTTAACCATATACAATTCAACACACACAAAACACAACACTCTATTTCACATAATATACAAAACCCAAAATCCCAAGTAGACAACTTCAATCTGTCTTGACTTCAGGACTGTGGAGGGTTTCAGGGTAGAGTACGTTCTTGGCTCCAGTACTGTAATCCAAGATCTTCTTGCTTGGTGCTTCTTTGGCCGAAGAGCCTGGCCTTGTCACGTACATCAATCTGTAACCCCACTCCAGCAGCTCAGGGCAAAACACCTTCCATATATATGTCACCCCGAACCATGCTGGCTCTGTCAAGTACCTGTCCCCACGGCACACACTCTTCACTATTGCTTTTGCACACCCTTCCACTGACCCAACTGGAGTCGCACCTACTTGAGCCTGCACAAACAATGAACATTCATATTTACGACGATAAATCTTGTCCCTAAATTCAAGAAAGTACCGATCGATAATCAATGGCTTAGATTCACAGTATGGATAGATGTTAATTAATCTTGACCTAATTTCAAGCAAGTATCGGGGCGATGATCAATGATTTAGATTCACAGTATGAAAAGAGATTAGTTAAGAATTAAATAGTAGAGAGGAAAAGAAATAGCTTTACATCTCTCACGTCTTGATCCACTATCATCTTGCCGTCATCACTCATTAAGAATTTGCATTGGGTGAGCTCAGACTCTATGTATCCAGGAGTTACAATTGTGATTTGGATGTTTGGACCAAACTCAATCCTCAGTGTCTCATACATGCTTAGCAGAGCTGCTTTACTTGCCTGATCAAATCATATATTATATAACCAATCAATAATTAATGAAATTATATATTCTAAATATTAAGGTTTCAAAGACTACTTACATTATAAATGCTCTGCCTTGGTATAGGCAACCACGAAGCAGATGAAGAAAGCACCACGATTTTACCCTTGCTACTTTTCAGATGTGGAATTGCAAAACGGGTCGAATAAACTGAACCCCAGAAGTTTGTGTCCTGCAACGACAAGTCGTTTACACAAAAGTGGGCTACTTAAAAAAGAAATTAGGCTACAAGGAATAATATCCCAATTAGAGCAATTACCATGATGGCTCTAAAATTAGTGATGTCAGTTGCTTCTTCCAACATGCCAAGTGAAGTGATCCCAGCATTATTCACCAGATGGTCCACTGCATCACCTCACCGTATACATCAATTAATCATGCCATTAATTCATAATTATCAATTAATTAATTGATACACTTTGATAAAATTAGTTCATTTAGGAGTTGTACTTACACCTTCCAAAGTGGTTGATTGTTTCATCAACAATTCTCTTGCAGTCTTCAACCTTGGAAACATCAGCACCAACCATAAGAACATCAGGGGAGCCACAGTCGCTTGCTCGATCAACAACTTCTCTCAATGAGTTCTCTCTCCTCCCAACAAGAACTAACCGTGCCCCTCTTTTTGCATACTCATAAGCCAAATGCTATCAACACAAATAAATAAAATATAAGTAATTAAGAAGAATTAATTAACATGTTACACTATTAATTTCATATAGGGTTTTAGGGTTTACCTCTCCAATACCAGAGGAGGCACCGGTGATGAGGACCACCTTTCCATTGACGTTTTCACTGAAAATGGAGCTCAACACAGAGAGGAAGGACTTGAAGAGATAAAAGGGTGGCAGGAAGAGGCAGAGGGAGAAGAAGGTGAAAGGGGGAGCTACAAGATTCAAGAACTTGTGGATAAGATTAAGACCCAACATGACTAATTGATGACAACAGATAAAGATATTGTTCTGAGATGTTCTGAGATTTTCTGAGATGATGAAGATGGATTTGAAAGCTATCTGTTTGGTTTGGGGTTTCGTTATATATAAGGCAAGGCAAGGCAAGGCATGCAGAGGTAAAGTAGAAGAAGGTGGTGGAACAATGGCACTGATCCATGGCATGGCAGCAATAGGACACGTGGTCTAGACATTCCTTAGGTGACGGTATAATTTGTCTTGGTGCTCCTCAATATTGCCGCTTCTTTTTTTATTTTTTTATTTTGGTTTCAATCTTCAGAAGGATAAGAATAAAAACAGAGCTGGGCTTACAATATTGGATGACTGGGTTTGGCTGGTCTTGGGCTTGTATTAGTAAGCATTGCAGTCCCATGTGTACTCCCAAACCCACTGCCACAGGAATTTCAGAGAAGGGAGAAAAAGGTCACTTTCTGTCAAGGTCTTAAATATCGGTTGTATCGGAAATATCGGTAGGCCAAAAATACGGAAATTTTGATGGAAATATCGGGATATTATCGATATCAATAAAAATTGAATAAAAACCACGGAAATTATAAGAAAAACTTGAAATTTTTTATTGAAACTTTGTAGGATGTTTATTTAGGCAATTATCTATTAGTTTATCATAAAAAAATTGGAAGGAAATGCATTACATGATGGATTTAACTGATTTAAGTTGATTATATAGCGAGCTGGCAAACACTGTGAGTGTAGAAAATATATAGTAATTAATGAAAAAAAATTAAACACACCATAATCATTTATATATAATGAATTACTACAATATTTTACACTTTATACATTGCAAAAGGAATGGTCAAAAGAATTCAAAAGAAATTCACAACAAAAGGAATGGTGATTTGTTTCTTGCAAAAGAAATTCACAACAAAACCATGTACATATATAAATATTTTAGCATATTTTCACAAAAACATAAGTGATATGGTGGTTAAAGTGTTGAATGAGTAAAATGGGAGGGGTTCGAATCCCCTTGGTGTCTTTTTTAATTTAAAAATTTATCATATATAATAAATATTAGCTTACAGACATTTTAAAGACGTTATAAATATTACACGCCGAAAATATAATCACAAATATGTACGCAGTTGAGTTGGATAAGGTGCTGGGCTGTTTCTCACAGAGGCAAGGTTTGAATCCCTTCATGCGCAAACAAGGATAATTTTCAGCATTTTTCAAGTATTTTTGGGTCAACATATCGCGAGAATATCGATAATATCTCGATATTATCGATATTATCACCGTTTTGTGTTGACGTTGCTCGATAATATCCGTAATCGATATATCGGCGACAATATCGATATTTTCACGAAAACAGTTTGGTTTGTTCCCAGATTGTCACCTACCCAAAATAACGACATTATCGACGAAATTTCGGCGATATTGTCGATTTTTAAGACATTGCTTTCTGTGTTCGTCTAAAGATAATAACATTACAAAAATTTATAAGAGCAGAAAGCTTGGATTTTGTTGGAGATTTAAGCTTTATGGCACCTTGAATCAGATTGAGTTTTGTTGTTGAACAACGTTCGTTGCTCTTCAGATCTGCAGAATTAATTCCGTTTTTTTAATTCTAACACATGTTCAATCTCGTTTGGTATACAACGGTCAGGACACTAATTCAATTTAATGGAAATAAATAGTCCACTCCAAACTGAGCCACCAAACCAACGAAACACAGTAGCTTTTCTTACCAAGTAGTATAGGACAACCGAATATGTACTTGAACAAGGAGTCATAAATTTACATGCAAACATATCACTATCTCGTTACTAACCGACCATAATGGTTGGAAAAACTTAAGAAAAAAGAGTACTTCTTCAGCTTTAATTGCTACTAAACCTATAACTATTCTACTACTAAAGTTCATTTTTCACTGTTACAAAAGCAGTTGTCTAGCTCCAATTCAAACAGCCTTCTTTCAGTGACCCTTGCAATAAAATCATCAGCTCTTTGGTCAATATCTGATCATCATCATCATCATCATCATCTTCATCTTCATCTTCATCTATATCCTCTTTCACCTTCACCACTACTTCCTCACTTTCTTCATCCCATCCTTTCCCTTCTATAGCTTCTTCATCTCCACAAGTCCTCTTCAGCGGCACCTTTTCTTCCACAAAAGTACTCAGATTCTTGGGTTCCTTTTGGTGGTGGGTGGAAGAGCTCTGAAGGGTTTGGACCTTTTTATGCTTTCATATTGGTCAACAATATTAGATGCAGAAGAGACTCTGGAAAAGATTTTGGATTCTCCAACAAGGGCAACAACAATGAGATTGCCTAGTATGAACACAAACTTGGAGCTCAAAAACAGGGAACTGATTTTGGGACAGAAACTAAGACAAAGGCCTTCATGGAAGAAGTTAAAGAGGGAAGCCATAAAGGGGTAAAACAAAACAGACTGCAAGTTAATGCTGTCAAAGTATAAAGGAAGAGATTGCTCAAAGGCTGGTGATGCCTCTTGTTGTGCTTGTGCATTGCTTGGAACTTCAGGATCTTGATGGGATCCATTTTTGCCTAGGTAATTCTGATGATGCAGGAGAATCTCAGAAGAAAAAGGAAAAAGATTGAGGGGGTGTTTTTCATCTGCCTGACCATAGAGCATTTGCAAACACTGGTTTTTATAGTGGGTGAAATGGGGTTTCTTTGGTAATTAAGATTCATCAGTTTATTACTTTATATGGGAAGGTGACTTTTGTAAAGTCGTGGGAGATTGATCGGTGTTTTATTGGTTACTTTTGCTTCTCAGGCTACCTGCTTTTCCCCTGGTTGCAAATTTTTATTAATATTTAGTAACAGAATCTCAGAATTTATGATCAGCTTCACTGATGAAGCTAAGGAATGAGTTTGAGCCTTTGATGGTGTTTGGGGCTATAGATAGATTCTCTTTGTTCGTGAAATTTATTAAAGGAGAAGCAGTCCACGTAGAAAGCATATGCATAATTGTATTTCCCTTCTTTTTCCTGGACGTTTGAGTGAAGGCTTTGTTGGCTTTTTGCTCACATAATTCCTCAACTAGATGGGACATTGTTGAGTGGAACAAAAAAGGTATCCTGGGAGGGGTGTGAGTAGGAGTGATTATAGAATACTATAGTACAAGATGTAGTACGTGGTTATATATTCTAACTTGTGTACAAAATGTACTACGTGATCATATTACCGTAATATTCTATAGTTTCTTATTAAAGTCATACTCAATTAAATTTACACAGAAGAGAGTTGTATACAAATCATGCTTAATTATAATCATTTTATGAGCACTAAGTGAATGGTATTTCTTTGCAACTTAGACAGTATTGAAAATAGCTTTTTTAGGTCATGAAAGCGCCAAGGCCGTTTAGATGAAATCTAGGGAACTAAAAGCGAATCTTATTTTATATTGGTGGATATGAATACTCTTTCCGCAGATTGAGTTAAGCAAATTACCCATGCGACAACATGCCCACCTCAAGTTTAAATCTCTTCCCTTTAAATTAAAGTAGTTTGAACGATCGTTTCTATAACGAATAAAATTAAAAACAAACAAATCAACACCCTCTCCTTTCCCTCTCACTGAAGAGTATGAACGTGTATGATTCCTCCTTCCTAAGATAAAAGGAGATTAGTGCTGTAATCCAACATGTATTTAGTCAAAGGAGTTCAAAATTATCATTTGTTTTCTTAATAATTAAAAAACAACCCAACTTGCATGCTAATTAGTGCTTAATTAGTTCTTAATTCTTGGTGCCTAAAGAACCGAAAAACTTTTCTAAAAGTTGGTAAATGGATGCGGATGTGGATCATGTGGATGCCAAATCTAATTACATGGTGATTCTTCCTTGCTCAGCCCACATGCCATGCATGTGATGGATGTGTACAGTGTACGTACATGTATACAGTACACCAGAGTACAAAGCAACCAAAATATTCCCACAAAAAATGAAGCTTTTAAGTTAGCACTACTGGAAATTAATCCACAGAACTTTGAAAGGCTGTTTTTACTTGTTAGTATCCCAATTCCGTTCACACACATTTTCATGGGTGGTGCGAATCCCAATTCCTCGGGTGCCATTTTATAGATGGTCTTTTACTTTCCTTTTTCCCTTTCTTTGTTGTTTCTTCTTCCTTTCCCTTTTATTTCTTTTTGTGGTTGTAATTTGTGACCAATTTAGTTGCATATCTTGCAACATGGAAAGGGAAACAATTTCAAGCCCAAACTTTTCACATAATTTTTCTCAACCCGTGAAGGGCCATTGAATCACAGTCATTCTCTTTAGGTTAAAAATTCAAGGAAACATTTGAAAAAAACTTCACGTTCTAATGCATAAACCTTGTGATTTAGACTATTGCTTATCTTTTTATCTTTTTTTTTTTTTTTCTTTGGGCTCTTTTCAAGAGCAGCCCCACAACTTCATAAGGCCCACTAAAGTGAAAGACAACTGATTATAGCCTTCTTGCAAGCCCCCAAAAACAGACCACCTAACCTAACCGATACAAATCAAACTAGCCTCCCTTTTTAAGCAACACATTTTAGGTTGGGCATGCGTGTGTGTGAAGAAACACCTTCCACAGTTATTAGTGGGGGTTGAAAATGGGCCACGGATGAGAGAGACGTGTATGACTATGAACCCCATTTGAACAGAAAGTGATATAACACTAATTTCTGATAACATGTGTCTCATCTATACCAGACATGATGAAGAATGGCCACAAAAGCCTCAAAAGTCATCAACTTGTACATTGGAGGAGGTTAAAAGTCAAAGTGAAAAACAACTAAAGTAAAAGGCACGAAGGTGAAAAAGAAGACAACGGTTGAAGAAGCTCCACTCTTTCACACCAAAAAGCATGCCTCTTCTTGCTCTGCCCTTCTCAATAAGCCTCTTGCTCCCCCTGCTGCCCATAACCCAAAAAGGATCAATAAGAGACTAAAAAAATATAATCAAAGTCTCGAAATAAGGAACTCACATTCTTGGGGGTCATGAACTGCACAAACTTGTTCTTTCCTTTCCCAGTAGGGGACTTGTGGGAGGATTGAGGATGATCTCTCCCATCTCTATACCTCTTGAGCTGCTCTCTCACATATTTCTCATACAAGAAAGCTGCCCCTTGGAATTGTGGAAGAACCAACCACGCCACAAACACAAGCTTCACATCATACCAAATTGGTAACCTGCAAATTCCATTTTCCAATCATAAACTTAGTTTCTGATAGTATCTGTGTATTCTTGAAGCTATAATGATTTGTTCTTACCACTCTAGAGCTGGTTGGAGTACCATCTCCAAGAGAGTGAGGAAAGAGTAGATGATCCAATAAGCAAGCCACTGCTCATCATCTAGCTTAGATGTACTCTCTATGGCTATCACTGATGCATATCTATAATCAAACACACACAAAAAATAAAGAACAAGTTCATCCCCTTACTGGGTTTTATTAATATAATGAAAAAAATGCAAAAAAAAAAAAAAAAAAAACTTGATACACAGAGAGAGAGGAGCTGCTTACAAGGGGTAAAGCAACGTCACCACTGGCCTGCAAAAAAATTCCATGAATGGGAATTAGATAATACACGTTGGAAAGAAAATTAACCCAAAAAAGAAGATGAAAAAAGCAGTAAAAGAAATTAAAGTCTTACCCAGCCAGTGAATGAAGTTGGGTAAGCATGGTCCAGGCTTTTCCCATTGTTCTGTTTCTGTCTTTGTGGGTTCCAAAAGGAAAAAAAAAAACACCAAGAAACTAAATTGAAAGCACAAACTGAGAGGGATTGGTTGCAGAAAACTGAGCCAGTGAGAAAAGGGTTTCACTGTTCAGAGCTGGAAATGAAGACAATTGATGTGATTTTGGAAGGTGGAGGTGGGTGTTGCTATATGTATTATGATAAGAGGAAGAAGACACGTGGCGGGAGAAGAGCAAGTATCGGATTCTGCCTTGGACGTGTCGATGTGGATTTAGCACCGCCCAGTCGCAATCTAGAGGCTGAAAGCACAGTGTGGTCTCATCAGGTTGGTCAGGTGCGTGTGTGGCTGCCTTGGGCTCTGCCATTTCCCTCAAATGACACAACGGCTTTGTTCTTTGCCCCAGACACAAGCCACGTGTTCATGCTTTCCTTCTGTTTTTTTAGTCGACGTTGGTGACACGTGCCGGAGGATGAGGATCCAAATCTATGTAGAGTTAGGACATTGCCTTTTCTCTTTTACATGGCCGGTCCAGACGGATCGTCCGAAGGTGGGGGTAATGATTTATCTTAAGCTTCTTGATAGGGTTTGTTAAATATTTAATTTGAGGTTTTGATTAGTGTCAACTCTCATCCATTGCATCAGATTCCATCATGCTTAGGAGAGAATCTATCGTCTCCCCAGATGAATGCAACAGTAACGTGATGAGTGTTATAGACACAAAAGTTTGTACACTCGGTTGTAACTACGATTCTGTTTAGGGCTACTTATTTGGTCTATGGTCAACAAGCATTTCTGTGGGCTAAATGTGATTTGGGTTGCTGATGACCAATGCTCTGCATTACCAAGAATGGAAAGTGGGCTTTTATGGAAGTAGCATAAAAAAGGGTATGAAAATTTAGTGTCTTGCTTGACCAAGCATTTCTGTGGGCTTTCTTCTCGAGGTTAAGTGTTGTTTTTGTTAACGAATGCTTTGTATTCCTAGCAATCTCAAATGCTCTGCCTAGCCAAAGTTGAAAGGCAGATTACCAAAACAAGGGTTATTGTTTAGAGGTACACCTTTTTTCTTGCAAGAACATAATAGTAAGACCAAATTAAACAACATAATCAATGGTAGAGTTACTAATTAATCCAACTTGCCTTTCCCCAAGTTATCTATTATTAAAAACTCCCTTGTAAACATGGACAAAAACACCACTAAATACATTGGCGTGTAAGCCAATGGTGCAGGCCCTCCACATTTCTCCCCCACCAATTGAAGTGGTTGAGCTGAAAATCCCATGGCCTCCTCCATTTTAAGACAAAATCTTCCCTTTTCCCTGCTATTAAGTGGTTACACCTACTACTAATATTTGACAAATTTTCTTTCTTCAACAAGTGCTAAAAAAGCTAGATCACCCTCTTTTATCAAACTTGAAACTTTGTTGGGTTTATTTCTTTTAATATCTCTGATCAACCAAATGAGCGCTTAGAAATTATGGCATCAATGGCAGCAAAAACTTACAACATTGCTACAGTATGCCTTCAAGGGACATGTGCAAGGCAGAGAAGAATGAGATGGCTACCAAATTGGGGTTTTATCGTTCGAGGCGTGTAGCAATGGTCACAAGCAAAAATGGAAAGTTTTCGGTGAGAACCAGCGCCGGAGGAACTCCTAGAAGTGTGAAGACCATCAATGGAAAGGTCAATGGGGTTCATGTGGGAGAGGGTACATTGTTTGGAAACAAAAATAGTGCAGAGTTAATTAAAGATAGTGATATTGATGCACCTGCTCATTCCTCTTTGCATGGAAATTTTGTTGAGGGCAGGTTTGTGTATAGGCAGACCTTCGTAATCAGGTCTTATGAGATTGGACCAGACAAGACTGCCACCATGGAAACACTCATGAATCTCCTTCAGGTCCATTTTTTTTTTCTTTTTTACTCTTTAATGTCTCTGTCTGAGAGGGATAGCCCTTTGTAATTTTTGCTCATTGTGAAATTAATGAACATATTGTCATTAGTTAGGAGAGTTTAATCATGAAAGTCTAGAGTTTATATTTTCATTAACTGTGAAAGCCATTGGTTGCAGGAAACAGCTCTAAATCATGTGACAAGCTCTGGCCTGGCCGGAAACGGGTTCGGTGCTACCCGTGAGATGAGCATCCGGATGCTTATTTGGGTCGTCACCCGCATCCACATTCAAGTGCAGAGATATAGCTCCTGGTATGAGATGCCATATTATGTGGCAGTTTATGTTTTTATTAACAACTAGACATAATAATTGATAATATTTTCGCAAGAGGCTAGCTCTGCGCCCAAGACAACATCGTCAACACTAAAATGTGGTCTCTCTAGCGTTACTCGCACTCCACTAATGCACTAAAATGGGTTATGTGACAGGGGAGATGTTGTTGAAATAGATACTTGGGTGGATGCAGCAGGCAAAAATGGAATGCGCAGGGATTGGATCATCCGAGACTACAAGACTCAAGAAATCATTACAAGAGCTACAAGGTCTAGCTTCTTCGGCTTAATTTATAATTTATCCAAACTTAAAACTCTTAATAGCTTAGCTGACCTCCAATTTTTTTATCTGTCGTGCAGCACTTGGGTGATCATGAACAGAGAAACAAGAAGGCTGTCCAAGATTCCAGAACAAGTGAGACAGGAAGTGCTACCATTCTACCTAAACAGAGTTGCAGTTGCCACTGAGAAAAATGACAGCGAAAAATCGACAAGCTCACCGACGGCACTGCAGGGAGGATCCGATCAGGCTTAGCAGTAAGTCTAGAAAAACATAAGACCACCAAACTATCAAACTTATCAAAATTTCATGCAATGTTGGTAATTGGTTAGCATCTTAATATATTAACAACCGACTTTCTCTTGCAATTATCCAGCCTAGATGGAGTGACATGGATGCCAACCAGCATGTAAACAATGTGAAATACATTGGATGGATTTTGGAGGTACTTAAAAATACATAGCACAAGCTGCTCTTATATGCAACATTTTTCATTTTAATTATGTGTTACTAATCAAAATTAATTTGTGTTTATTAAGCAGAGTGTGCCCATCCATGTGTTAGGAGATTATGATCTCACAAGCATGACATTGGAGTATAGACGTGAATGCAGGCAATCAAAGCTTGCTAGAGTCCATGACAAGAGCAACAACAAGTTTTGGCTGAAGACTCCCATTGCAAGAACAACTCCATCACCGTAGGCCCGACCTAGAGTACACGCATCTGCTTCGGATGCAGGCCGATAGGCAGAGATAGTACGAGCACGAACAGAGTGGCATCTCAAGCAAAAACATAAGTTGCACTGATCTCAGTATGTGCAGCAGTTTTCAATTTGTGCTCCCCCACATCAATTTCTCTTCAAGCTTTTTGCTTTCCCCGCTGATGGGTTCTTTTAGGTTTTTTTTTTTCAATCACTGCTTGGCTTTAGTGGTGCTGTATTCATCAGGCTGTTACAATGTTTTGCAAGTGCACTCCATGACAGTGCATAGCTTGGAGGACTTATCTTCTAAGGGAATGACATATTCACATACAATTTCAGTAATTTATCTGATTTACTATGAATGTTTTTGAGCAAGAAATACACAACTACAAGGCCAGGTAACATATTTCTGTGTATATTTATGAGACGGCTAAATTGTTGGAAAGGCAATGAGGCCCATTCGTGTTACCAACTAGACCATAAATTTAAAAGCCAATCCATCTTATTACTCCACAAAAGTTTCGGTTTCAAGTTAATCGACAACCATAATATGTTATGTTATTAGATTATTGATTAGAACTTATATGAACCATTTTTATCACACATAGAATCAAATTAATTGGGCCTTTTTTTGTTGTTTGGATAGACAACGGACGAACCCAAGCCATTCCCTAATTTTGCTCATCAATTTATTGGGCTTTAGGGTTTATCCTTCTTAAACGCTTATCTCTTTCAAGTTCAGGGCTTATTAGAAAGCCATAATGGCCCACTATGGTCAAATTAGCAAAGAGATGGGCCCACCTAAATAATCCCCTTGTGGGTCCTGCTATTCTACCTAGATATCTAACCTCACAATTGGTCCAGCTAGGCTGCTAGTATACATCATGGTGGTACATATTTCCAATCGTTTCAATTTCTTTGCTCAAACAAAATCATTTCTTGGATGAAACGCATACCAACCACGCAAACACCAAACTTGGAAAGAGAAGAAGAAGAAAGGTGGAAAATGAGATGGCAAAAGAGAAAGATGAAGCAAGCAGCACTTCATCTTCATGAATCATGAATCAGTCCAGTCCAGTCTAGAAGAAGAACCATTATTTTGTTTCTGTCTCTCTCTCGAAACTTTTCACACCAAACAAAACCCTTTTCGCAAGGCAACCCCTCTCTCCTCAACCCACCTCCACCCGATTTCTTTGATTCGTCAACAAAATACTAGAGACCTTTGTTGACGAGAATATCCAGTCAAAGCCTGCAATCAATGAGGACGACGAAAAAAAATATGAACAAAATTCTCTCATCTTTCGCAGCTAAGCTTAAGCATGTAGATCCCAACTTTGTTACATGTGACCAGGAATGATTAGAGAATTAATATATGAAATCAATAATGTTCCCCATCGTCTTCATCGATCACATCAAACAATTCATCTTAATTAATATCATATTCCAGACAGTTTTGTATGTGGGAAGAGTTATTATATACTACTTTGCCCATCTTATGAGTCTCACTTTTTTCCAGAAACAACCCTTTGTAGAGGCAGGCAGCGCTGTTAATTATACTTTAATAAGTGGTCTACCTCTCTTGCATTGGATTTTATAAAGTCTTAAGGGCACCACTAATTAATTCATATATATGTGTCTTTTATTTAATATAAATGAGATTTGACGATAAATAAAGATTGAAGAAAGCGAGAATTAAACTTTCTCGTTGAGTAGGAAGACAAATGCTCTTTAGAGTGACATGATGTAATTTAGGTGTTACAGGAATGATTTTGATTTGTAGACCAGTGATCTCATGTTCGAATTCCTCTATGACACTTAGTAGTATGTGTGTGTGTGAAAAATCTCTCATTCTCATTATAGTTTATTAGACTATCGATTGTATTAAAATATCAATAATTTTTATCAAACAATAGGCTAAACTAGTAATAATAATAATAATAATTAACAATGGTCACACTGAGACAGTAACTAAAGTAGTAAACTACATTCTCGTGAGAGAACGTCAAATCTAGCGTCGAGTCTTTAATCTTTTTCTAACTTTATGTGAAGGTACATGCTACAACTAGCTATGAAATATCCTTATGAAAAAAAAACTAGCTATGAAATATAAAAAAGTAGTAGCGATGACATTGATGATGACAAGAATCATATGAATGCTGACACACACACACACACAATATTCTTGATTAGTGATGGAGATAATGTTTGCCCCTTCAAATCATCTTGTCTCTAATCAGACGTTTACCTATGAAATGCAATGTATAACCAGAGAGATTAATAGAAGCACAAATAAATGAAAATATTTGGTTGTTGCAATTGGCTAAACAAATATTAATCATTACCAATCTCATCCCAATAATATTTCGATCCAAAACCTATGCTCTTTTGCATCTCTGTCCAAGTTCCAATACACAATCCGTGGCTTTCATTCATCCCACGTTTGTTTTTTAAACTTTAACTTTGCAAAGTGTCACAATCTTTCCATCTCCATAAATACTAAGATTGTGATTTCTTTGGGTCCTCCGTGTCTCATAATTCATGCATATGGTACACATAATGACGGAGGATTGTTAGGGTTAATCACGTGTGAGTACGAGATGCTTTCTCAACATCGTTGACGAGTTTACATTTACACGCCATTAACGTTGATATTTTCTAAAAAGATATTATCTTAGTAATTCTAATTCATCTCTTTTCATCTTTAACAATTAAGAAATATAGACCAGTATTTTGTTTTGTGGAAGTTTTATTGATTTTGTTGGATGATATTTCAAGTATGATTGTCATAAGTTCGAAGTTGATGCTTGTTTTGTACATCACCAACGAGAGCAATATGAAAGGAGTATCGAACTCGAACAAATGGGGGTACAAAAATGTAGCATCTTGGTTTGCCACAACATTAGAGAAGGCAATGTAGCATTGAGTAATACTTACACAATTCTAATTAAATAGGTAATTTGCAAGGTTAAATAAAAGATTAAAAAGTTACGAACGCGACAGAGTGATATGTATGGAGGCAGAAAAGTTAGTGAAAGAAAAAGACAAAGTGGAAGAGTACAGAATAATAATAAAATATATATAAAAGCAAAGAAAATGAAAGAAACAGTTGGGTTGTCACGTGTCTTGGGCAGTAAATTAACTTTGGGCCCATCACGTGGGCCCCTATACCAACCCATCATGTTCCAAATTCCCCAATCCATCCATACAAATGAGACAAAGCGCCTTCCGGTCACGCGCTTCCGACAACGTGTGGCTTTGAATTGGACGTAACAAAGAATGGAATATTCCGACTACGTCACGCTGACGTAATACAGTCCCCAGATGCCCTAGCTCCAGATGCCCAAACCGTGCAATTATATACATGAATTGTTTTTGGTTTAATAGATGATCTTAAGAAGAATTATATTTTAATCAAATCTGTTTATGCTCAAAATGGTTCGGCAAGATTGATTCAACTTGGTGATGAGGTGTGGTGATGATGGGTGAAGGTGAGGACCTTCAGCATGTGTATGAGGAATTGGACAAGCGATAAATATACGAAGACAAGATATACGTGATTTACCCTTAATGAATAGGCTACGTGCATGGAGAAGATGTTCTCATTATGATAATGTTTGTTTACGTTTGTACAAAGGTTTAGACTCAAAGATAAATAGAAGAAGGCCTAGGGCCTAAAATACAAAGCTAGGAATCTAAAGCCCAGGGGTCAAGTCTTAGGTCCGGAGACCCAGGATTGAAGGCCAGACTAGCAGGAAAGTCCTAAAGAGAGAGTCACTTTTCTCATAGGAGAGTAGTCTTCTTTTATAGGTGAGGAGAGTCTCCATCTCTTGTAATTTTCCGAGTGGGACTCCTGGTGCTTGGTTAATTATAGTATCAACAAAATCTATTAATTATGAACAGATAAAATGATAGGATGAATTGAAGATGATGGACAACAATGCTTTAATTCAAAAGAAAAATGTTTGGAATTGTTGATTAAACACATACTTCTACACATGATAAGTTATCGTTTCAATACTGAAAAATTATAAATAAAATAAAACCCTAAACTTGAATCGAACACACACACACCACAAAGAACCTTGGTGTTGTGTTTTGTTAGATTGCACCAGTAGTTTTGATATCACTTCACTTGTTTGAGTTTCGTATAACTTTCGATAATTGAGTCGATGACAATATTCTCTTCTCATTTTTAAGTGTTTACAACTCAAGACTTAACATTCCTTGATTGATTTGAATCGGTTATTTTGAAATTACAACTTGAAGACAAAACAAAGAATTACAATGGCGGTGTAGTTCGAAATTCAATAATGTAGTCATAGTTTGAATCCTGTTCGTGACATAGCAGGCTATTTAATCCTATCCACTTCCTTTAAAGAATTTATTGTCAGAGACTTTTTTTCAATCAAAATACAATTCATGATTGAAGAGAAAATAAAATAAAAGAATCAAAATTCATGATTGATGCGGAGAAAGTTTGATGTTGCTTGAGTTGAAAGGCATCGTCGCACCAAAGATATATATCAAAGAAAAGAAGGTTTCTGTACCTGCATACGTACATAATCTGTATGTACATACGGTGCAGAGCAGAGCATGAGCGTACGACACAACACTAACAGTAGAAGTAGCAGAAGTTATATAAACTCCAAAGACTGCGTACCCCAAGACGATGACTGTAGATAAAAAGATAAGAAGAAGAAGCTGAATTTGCGGCGTTTTGTGAATCATATATATATCATATTGTTGAATTAATATGTATGTCTTTCATCATCGTCATCGTCATCATCATCATCATCTAGTAAGATGATAGAAAACCAGTGACTCAGAAACTAAAATATAAGTACATCAAATTCGAGCTTCTCAGAGGAGCCCAGTATCCACCATCTCCAAAAGACGTCTCTGACAAAAATTTAGCCTAAAAAATCTTTTATCCTGTCTCTCTTCTCTGAGATCTCTGGTTAAAAAGAAAAGAAAATTTAGCAGTGAGTAAAGTGAAAAACAATTATGGCACTGGATTTTCAATGGCCCACTCATAGTATTGGCAGGGCTGGTAGGTAGGTCGTCAATATATATATATATACTACTAGTAATGCAGGTGAATATCATGGGTTCTTCTTACCACAAATTCAGAAAATTACTGTTTTTACAGTAAGAAACTAATAGCCTTTTCACTATTTCACCAGAAGGCTAGCGTGGTGCTACATTGCAATTCTTTTTTGTGCACCAGAAGGCTTTTTTGTGAAAGCAAGTGTGGTTAGGTTGGTACATCTGGATATATACTAATGTGCTGGAAATTGTTTTACAAAAAACTCTATATAAAAAAGCATGCGTGAGAAGCTAAGCTAAGATTGAATGTTTTGTTTGGCAACTCAAGGGAAAGGGAAAGAAAAGACAAAGAAAGGGACTACAAGGTGCTTCCCGTGTTTACATTATGAAATACTTATTGGAGGGAAAGGGAAAAGGGGACCTTATCTTTCTGAGGGAATGGCAATTACACAACTTTGTATCAGAACTTCTCCTAAGAAATCAACACATGCTTTCCCCATTATGAGCAAATGAAAGTGAAGCACGGGACAAGGACATATTCTTACTCTAAACCAGCACAGCCACTCCCCTTCCCATTGAAGTTTCGCTTTCAAATTGCATGTTTAATTCAACTTAAAATTTTTAGAAGTTGTAATTAATTGTTATAAATTATTAGATTGTGATCGTCCGAACCCTTGATCCAATGAAATTTTTACGAAGTTCCATTTCATGGTTCTACAACTGAAGATAAATTGATGACATAACATGCTAAATATATGATCAGAAAACGATAGTGGCATTTTATATTTTAATAAATATTATGCATTTGTGGACTCAAATTCAACTAGGACCAAGAGGTTCTTCACTTGGGATTCTTGAACCCCTACCTAAGAAACAAAAACAAAGAGCCCTAGCTGAATGATGAAATTAGCATGTGAGGTGTGGAATCTGATGGCAGAAGAACATATATCAACCAGTCGGGTCACACACACACACTTTTTTGAAAAGTTCGAGCTACAGACCGTCCTATAATCTAAATATGAAGCCATGATTAAGCTGTATTAGCAAATGTTGGTACAGCCCTCGACATGCTACTTCCAACCTGCACTAATACAAAAGCCATTCCATGTGCTAATATCCTTTACAATATATATATATATATATATAATTGACCAGTAGTCCTTGTATGATTGATTGTGGTGCCATGAATGAATCCCTATTTGTATTATTTGGTCACTAATGTCCCCCACTCATGCCCTCATCCCACTTTTCCTGTCAAACTTTGTAACTATGTGTACCGTGTCAACTACTCGCCCTAGTTTACTCTCATTCTCGTACGAATGAAAAGTTGCATCTATATTCAAAAAAATATTATATTATTAGCGATTAATTGAGATGGTACAATAGCCGTCGTGATTAAAAATTGAAGAAAATAGACTTGAGCAGTGAAATCCAGAAGAAACTGTCGCATTCTCAGACTATATTCCAAAACTATATTGCAGAATCGTTTCTCTTGTTGCAAGGATATATGACGGAAAAGGTACCCAGAAACCGCTCATTGGAACACGGTTTCTTTCCTTTCCCAACTATGAATTTAATTTAGGATTTGAGATTTTAAAGAAAGTGTGGTCTTCCAAAATTGGCATTTTCAAGATTTAGGTGAGAAATAATTATCATATGTTTGAGGAAACCTAGATATGATCAAGAAAGGTGAAGGTGAAAGGTGGAAGGGGGGTAAAAATTAAATTCTTAGAAAAATGGAACGGAAAGGTAGATGCAGAGATGAAAAATAAAAAAGAATCAGTTTTGGAACCGGGCAGTCATGAGTGAGAACTAACTACGGCTTCAATTTGTCACACAGAGGCTGGCCATAATAAACTAAGCACGGAAAAACACAAATCAAAATCACCACCAAATGGAATTTATATAAAGATTAAATTTAGATTGGATCCATTTTGTCATTTTGGATGGCAGTTTATGCTAAAGCAATCTTGCATACCAAAGCTATACAAATCTTGGAATCCACTTCTGAATGAAATGACTGCCGCAATCTGACTATATATATATAGTATGTTATGGACCACCATATGATTAGAAACCGAGCAATGTCCTTAAGCATTATACTCTGTATTAAAATTGGAAATGGCATTGTCAACTAATGACTGTTTGCCCCAACCAAAGATGGTCCACAGAGCTCAAACATAAGACAACTATTGGCATTCTTTTCATTTTATTTAATTTATTATTGAGAATCAATGGTCAATGCAGAATTGCACATCTCACAGCCACTGTAAGTGCTAAAATATGGGAAACCTAAGGGTCTATGTTCATTCATTTCAATCGCTTTTCAACCCTCTTACAAGTCCTACAAGAAAAGAATAACTACCCAATCCACTTTCTTTTTCTTTTCTATTTTTGGATGAAAAGGCGATAGAATTTATTAAATCAATAGGAATAATAATACAAATACACAAATTGTAAGAAAGTCATCCCAATAACAAGGAAGACATGGGTAAAATTTCCCCTGTCACCTGAGCTAGCCGAAAAAAACGAACATCTGGAGACAATCACTTTAAAACTTCCCAATCCACTCTTTTAAACAGTTATTGACAAGACTTTTACCCCAAGAAACTCCAAAATCTGGCATGGCCAGATAAAAATTTGGTAAAAAGCACAAGGATTTGTATTACATGTCATTATATACTATGATATAGTTATTATTACTGTTTTATATTATATATTTTATATATAACAAGTTACCACTAAAAAGGTAAAATATGCAGCGGCAGCCTAACAAATTCCACCGCTTATCTCTGTAGATAGATGAAAGTTCAAAGCAAGACAAGAAATACACAGCAACACAGAGGGCACATGCAGATGCAGCAGTAGGACAAGAACATACGGTAATTGAACATTTTTCAACCCATGTCCCCATTCTACCCTTGGCATTGCTATTTTTTTACATAACAGAGCAGGCATTTGGGTTCTCATCACTGAAGATCTGAGGTGGGTAGGCATACAACTCCATGGCATACCTTGGTGGGTAATAATAGTATTCATTTTTATTCATGAGCTCCACCACCTTGGTCTCTTCTGTGGCAGCTCCTCCCTTCTGCAGCAGCAGCAGCTGGTGGAGCTTCATCACCTTTCTTCTCTTCGGGTTTTGCCTCTTCATCTTTACCTTCTTATCTTTGTCACCTTCTTCACCACCTTTTTTCTCCTCTTTGGCCTCTTTGGCTTCTTCTTTGTCTTTCTTTTCTGGTTTTGTTTCACAATGGAAGCATGCTTCCCAGTCCTTTTGTGCACATACTCTACTAGCTGGGTGGATCAACACACCCTTTACTGTCACTTCTGAGCTCTTAGATCCGGTTCGGCAGATTCCACTCCTAAAAGAATTTACACAAAAAAGAAAAAGCACAGAAGGAAAAGATTTTTGAAGGACAAAGAAAGAGATGTTTGAAGATTTTCCACATAAATGACATTTTGGATTGGTGGGATTTGGTATTGAATTAATGGACTTGAATTGACTTTAATTGGCCCTGGTTTATTGAAATCTATTATTTAATTTAAGACAAAGAATGTATTGACACTGAAAGATTGGTCATTGGTGAGAGAATAAACTCTTTTTAAGAGATTCACAAAAAGAAAGTGATTTTCTTTTTATTTTCTCTCTCTTTTTTTTGGGAGGTTACAGATGCATTGCACAACTAATAAAAGTGCCGTTAATTGCCAACGCATTCTTACCTCAATTTTGTTTTTTCGTTTTTGTTTTTAAATATTTTTAATGGAAGGTAGTAGAATTGCATGAACCAAGAGGAAGAAATGGGATCAAATCAAAGAAAATACCAACTTTTTTTGTTTTTTTCTTTCTGGAGTTTCTAGAGAACAAGGAAAACAAGGTTGAGCTTACCTTTCATTCTCAGAATGCGTTTCTTTATTTCTTGTGCACAAGCATCACAATGCATGTGAACCTTCAGCACCACTTTGATAACCACAGCTGCAAAATACCAAAACAATTGAACCCAACAAATTAATAAGAACCAAATCAGCCAAGAAATTAGAAATTTAAAAGAAAAAAATACTGAAAATGAAAAGGCTTGAGTGAACTGAGTACCTCTTCTTTCTTTTCCTCTGGCTTGGGCTGCTCTTTCTCTTCAGGCTTCTTCTCCTCAGCTGGTGGCTTTGGGATGGAGAGAGAAGCTCAACCTGTCTGTGACTCTTCCTCTGAACTCTGTCAAGAACCTTAATTGGATCAGCCTTCTCACCCTTCACAACCACCTTGTGAGTCTTGCAATCTGTGCTCACATCTTCCACCCCTGAAATTATAAACAAACACACATTAATCTATCAACCCAATAACACTTAACATTAATACGAACAGAAAACAAACCAATCTGAAAGGCCGAACCTTGAAAGCCTTTGAGACACCTCTTGACCTTGCGAGCACAGCCTTCACAATGCATATAAACTTTGAGCACAATTTCTTGAGGTGGCGGTGGAGGAGCAGCATCAGCCTCTTTGCCCTCCCCAGCCTTCTTCTCTCCTTCTTTTCCTCAGCTTCAGGCATTTTCTCTTCTTTCTTCTCTTCCTTCTTCTCCTCTGCCTCTGGCTTCTTCACCTCCTCTGGCTTTTTCTCCTCCATTTTCTTCTCCTCCTAAACAAACACCAACCCAGATACACAAATAAGCCCAAATAAACAAAAGATGCAAACTTTGAATGAAGCAATCATATTTTAAAAATATATAAACTACAAAACAGTAAAGATTATAGGTAGTAGGACCTCCCCCATTGGTTTAGTTTTGGTTTCTAGTTTTACTCTGATTGAGTTTTAACACACACTCTCTTGGTCTTGGGTGGAGTTTCAGCTTTCTCTTTATGTGTGCAAGTGTAGAGAGAGAGAGAATGGGCTCTCTTTGTGTTTGTATAAAACTTTCGAGTTTCTTGTAATTTTTTTTTATTTCCTGCTGTTTCATATTAAAACTCTGTTGAGGGCCATCAGATCTGAAGCCACTCGGTTCTCTATGTCACTCTCTCTCTAGTCTAAGCCACACCTCTTCCCCCCACCCCCCCATGACGTGGCATTTTTTAAGGGCCACGTGCTATGTAGGACGGGCTTTTCTGGAGATGATTATTATTTCCATGCTCTGTCGCTTATTTGCTTTGGCTCATTTTGGGGCATTTCTGGATTTTTCTTGCACTTGTTTCTGCCTCCTCCATTGCTCTTGTTGCTTTCACAGTCTTTCCTCTCTTGCCTTGTCATTTTGGCACCCCCTTCATGTGTTGGACTTGGAGTTATTAGAATGGTGGGATGAATTTCGTGAAGTGAGTGGGATTAAAAGAATTTTATTATATTTGGGTGTAATTACTTGCAAATCACATGTATAAGTAAACTCAATATTTCGCCGATAAAGTTTCGATTACGTAAGTAACGTCTGAATTTGTAGTTTATTCTAATACTTATTCTGACACAACTTAACCACTCATAAAACAGCACAAGCTACTTAATAAATGTTACCTAGAAAAATTAAGTAAAATCAAATATAAACAAGTAAATCACTTGTGCATTGTTGTTTCCCTTATATTAAAATCTCCATTCCTAAACTTTTGTACCATACTTATTACTTTTTATTTTTCCAATAACGAATTCAAAATTTTCTTTTATGGGAGCAGGAAAACACTACTGCAAAGGCCAATAATAATGAAGATCAATAGACTCTTAAATGTAAGAAGAAAAAAAAACACAGTCATATAAACATATTCATGCACGCACAATACATTCTACCTAGTTCCTCTATTGAAAGCACAAACAAAAGAATGAGAAGAGTGAGTCTAGAGAACAAGAAAGGATAACACAACTAGAGGAGTAGAGCAGGTTGCCCCTTGTACCCCGCACCTTAGTCTTATTTGAAACAGTTGGCTCATTCTTCAACGGCTAGTACTTGATTTTGTATATACATGTTAATTGTGAGTCAGACGATTGGTTATTTCTGACAAATTTTCTTAATTTTATTTTATGAAAATAAATAAATTATTAATTCCTGTAAAGAAGAATTGCAAAATTACAGCATTGTAATAATTTCACCTTGACGACCCCATCTAGGCTAAAAATGGAAATATGATTTGTACAACACTTGAGAGCAGTGACCCACTTGGCATTGCATGGTAGGGTAGTAAATTTCTCACTTCCTGCCTCTTAAATTGATATTTATAACTTACCTGTAAATCTCCAGAGTTAGGAAAATAAACACACAAAACTTCGAAAACCCATAATTGCAGTCTGTACGTATTATTGGCATACTGCCGAGATATGCAGCATTTCCATTACCAACCAAGTTCTAGGCTTTACCATGTGCTTTCAATAGGTTATCACAATTCTAATCATGTCAAGAATGATCCAAACCACATGGTATAATGGGTTTATTTTATGTGACACTCATTTTCCATTCATGGATCAAGATTGTTTGCATGTTTGGAGGAATCGAATTCAAGGAATTCTAAATCCATTTTCTTGTAAAATGTTTATAAATAATAATAATGGAACTCTGTCGTTTTATGTTGTTAAATTGTGAATTTGTACAATATGTCCGGATAAGAGTTGATATGATTAAGAGCATCCCCGATAATCTCTTCAAAGACAAACTAAACTCTTCAAATTGTGGTTTGTTGATAAATTATTACGTTACTTATCATTAAGTTGATTTTGATACGGGATTTACCTAAGAGCATCTCTAACAGTATAGCAACTAACTATTCAAATTGAAATTTGTTGACCTACATGACAATTTGAAAAGCTTTGTTTGCTACTTTAATAATTTATGCCTCAACATACTCTTCAATTTAACTAATGCAATGTTATGGAAAATAATGAAAACATGTGAAAATGTCTATATATTTATTGTTTAAAAGAAAAAAAAAATGCATGTTTTTAATATTATCAAGGTATGTTTTATTTTTTCAAAGTAAAAGTAGATGTTTTGAAGAGCTAAAGTAAGCTTAACAGTCATAAAAAGTGAAAAAGATGTTACTGTTTTGATGATTGAGTTTAATAAGGTGTTCGAGAGAATTTTAATAATGTGACTTATCTATTTTAGCATTTCAAAGCTGTTGAAGATGCTCTAACATTAAGACCTCCTCCTCAATCCTCATGATTAATTATTGGAAGCAAGAGATAAGGGTTTCAGTTAAAGGCAAGGTCAAGAAGTGTCCCACGCATATGATATATTGGCCCAACGTGGCACCCTATGAACCTAAGAGCTTGGATCGAACCAATGCATGGCCGATCATGCAGAACTAGTGGCTTAAAAAGCAAACCTCTCTTCAATTAGCTAAGACGTCTTCAGCATGAGTTAACCACCGACCTAAAAATTCATTATAAAAAAAGAAACAAAGTGCAAAAAAGAAATGGAAAAGAAAATCCAAAACCCTACCATGTTTGTTTTGGTTGGTCGACTTGATTCTTTTTGTTTATGCAGCATGCATAGCTTTTGCTGTAGTTTGTTGAGAAATAAATAGTTGAATAGGGTTTCGAACTTAATTTCGATGTGACAAAAGCAAATGAGAGTGAAAGTTGTGGAAAGATAGAGCCAGCTAGCTCCATCTCAAGTTCTAAACGAGGAAATTTAAATTGAAAACTGAACAATTTACAACTCATAGATTGTTACGAAATTAACTTGATTTTATATTATCATTATAGAATGCTACAGTATTACGGCAATGAAAGGCTATAACATTCATTGTATACTCAATCCATTTGTCAAAATAGATAAGAAAAAAAGTAGAGAAAATAAAATTCAACCTGAAGAAAGGGACTGCATTTCTCGAATTGTCATCATGAATCTTCTAATTAATAAATACAGATATAATATGACAAATTAGCTAACTAAGTATCAAATATGTTGCCTTCAATATAACAAGGAAGGGTCTCAAACCTGACTAAGCAGCATTAATCTCTTGTGGGAGGGGAAAAAGTCAATCGCTAATCCAGAAATTAGTAAGACGAAACAAATCACTAAACAATTTTTTTAGTATAATCGGTTTTGGATCGAGAATAATTAGAACGCGAGAGTCCAAAATTGGACTCATATATGTTTAAAACTGATTGGATTAGCCAAAATAGTTTTCCAAATAATTGTGACTTCGTGACTGCATAATCAAATAACATAGCGAGGGGACGATCCAACATTTCAAAGGGTAGGCAATAATGTTGACTTGGAAGGCACAAAATGAGGGATGATGATGGGATATGCCGATCGATATGGGAATCCTTTGGTGGCCATCAGATTTACAGATAAGTTTGAAGAATGCGTACGTAGTTTAGTGCAAATGTGACATGACTCTGATTTGATATTGCATACTTTAGTGCCTGCACAATGTGAATGCGGCTAGCTAGCTAATTTCTTTGTTAAGCTCTAACATTGGAGGAAAATATGTTTGTAGTAAATATCTCAATGATTTTGTCGAAAGTCATTTTCGAACATATATATACATACATAGAAATTCTCCTAAGTGACGTTTGGATGTTATTATTATGCGATAATAACATACATACATCTAGATAAGAGAGTGACTATATATATATAATATTTGTATATCATTCATGCAATCGTGATGAACCAACAGCGAAAAACCCCTCCCAATTGGTATCTAGAGAAGATCAAGTCACCTAATTAAAACATATATATATGGGGTATGACTTGTGTCACAAATGAGTGGCCATCATTTCCATGCCTTTTGGATGAGGTACATATAGACAGAGGCCCAATATTCCACATATATATATATATATATATATATCCACCACAAAATCTCCATACCTATACTAGGGCTGGCATGCATCAACGTATATATATTCACAAAAATATGAGCAATCTTTTTTCATTTCATGTATAATTTTACTCGAGGGACATCTTTATATGATTTATTTTTCGTTGTATTTCAATAATTCAAATCCGTGCGCGTTTCAAGTTATTATTATAGATGATATCTAAAATACAACCAAATTAGAAAAACATTTAACCATTGATTTGGAGATAACCATCTTAGTGCTATTTTCCTTTTCAATCACAATTAAAATGTATACGAAGGGCAGAGAGGGCCTACTCCTCTATCCAATACAGAAAACCACGTTACCATGTTCCCGTTGAAACGGGATTGTTTTTTTCCATGTCCATGTGAGCTTGCCTCAAATAAGCACAGCATACGCCTTCAGCTGAAGGCTCTGCTACTTTCTCGCAAACAAATTCAATTATTTTTTCCAATAGTTTTTGTTGTTTGTTCTTTCATCTGAATGCCACGTGGGAATGACATGTCCCAAGCTTGTTATCTTTTAGACACGTAGAAACAAAGGTAAATCGATGTTCACCAAAATAATTCCACGTCACCAGAAAAACTTTCGGGCATAGGACGATGGCATGCATGCATGTGCTTCTTAGTTCTTGATCTTGACCCAATAATATTATTACAAATTGACCCCCAAGAAATGGCACTGACCCACAATTCAACGACTCGTCGTTCTCATGAACAATATACAAGTCCAGATCTAGAACCAGAAACCACCAGCTTGAAGTTGTTTTGGTGCCTTCTTCGATTATCTAAATTTGTAATAATATGCCCTCATATATTATTATATCGTCATTTGTAAATTACACGTTTATTTGTCACATACGTATTGTTAACGAATACTTTGTATTACGTTAGCGTATACGATTTTATTCAAATCATATTAGTTATACTCTGCATAGAGATTTATTAAAGTATATTTCACTTGTCAATCTGCGGGTGGTTATGTACCACAGTGGTTGGTGGCTCTTTCCCTTCTTGGCACCCACGATCAAAACTTCCAGAATTATCTTCCTCCCAATATAATTAAAATAAATAAATATATATATATATATATATATATGTCACTTTATCTGAGGAAAGCCTAACATTTTTATTTTATTTTTGTAAACAGAAGAGTGTTTTTTGGATAATTCCATACATGATGAATTTAGAGGGAGGGGGCCCACTTAACATGCACCCATCCATTGTTGTACAAAAGCTTTTTTCGAGGCCCATAAGCACAATGCTTTTCATTATTCAGAGAAGGAAAGGTAATCAGACGTGACCCCTTCACGGTCATCCATGCATGATTCATGAATTGTCGATTAATTGTCTGCAAATCCTTGGAATATATTACAAACGTACGATTGAAAAAAGATAATTTCTTAGCCTAGGTAAAAAGTCCATATTACACGTATGAGAAACCTAGTAATAGGATTTTTGCCTCGCTTATGTGATTTTATGTATGGGATTGATCGGAGGGTTGTTTTTTTTTTCTTTTGTTCTCATTTTGTTTATGTTTTTTTTACAAATGACAAACACACTGACTTACTCAACTGACCTAATCCATATTTGCTTCAATTTTGTTATTGAATTTGACCCACATACGAGTCACAAAATGTTTCTAAGCGTGGAAGACCTACAATATTGAATTCAAGGTTTTCATGGGAAAGAATACCATAGGGCCCTAGATCATAGAAGACAACTAGTACTATGCTACAATGAGGGGGATTTCCGTGAGGGGGTTGAATGAGGGGTTCAAAATATCCAACCGTCCAATCATTAAAAAAAGGGATATGATTACCCCACTCCACCTTTTCTCCGCTTACACTCATTTTTGCTTTTTAATAATTTTTAATTAATTTTATTCTTTCGCTTTCATATTCTACCCTTACCCTATATTATTAGTATTTTTACTTCACTTTTATATTAGTCTTATTTCTATATACTTAATTTTCTAACTTGCACTCCATTTTTTAATCTATATTTTTCTTTTATCGAGTAAGAAATTAAGTTTTTTTTTCCTTTATATTGAAACTGGAGTGTAAGTTGGAAAATTAAGTATGAAGAAAAAGAAATAATATAAAAGTGAAGTAAAAAAAGAATTAATATAGGGTAAGGAATAGATAGAAAGAGAAAAAACAAAATTAATTAAAAATATTAAAAAGCAAAAATGAGTGTAAGTTGAGAAAAGGAAGTGTGGAAAATCAGCTCCCTAAAAAAATTAAGTCCCAATATTTATCTCTCTTATTGGATAGCGGGATTGAACCCCTTCCATAACCCCCTCACTCACAACCCCTCATTAGAGCACTTCCACCTGTTTGTCATGGCAAAGGCCAATGGTTGGTTACTGTTCACATGAATAGTATAAGCCCTAGTAATTTTTTTTTTTTGCTTTTCCACCCATTACCCTAGCAACCCAAGGTCAATTACCATTTACATGGATTAATTTTATTTATATGTATGAGATTAATAAAAAAAAAAACATATTTGCTTGGTATGTATAAAAATATTATGAATTTTTTGGTCATTTAAAATTGTTTTTTCTTCACTGACGTCAGCTCCCTTAGGCCACAGCTCTGACTGTTCTAGCCCTCGGGCTTGCCCAATCTTGGTGGAGCCCACCATCTGCTCGGGCTGAATTTGATCGCTGGAGAGTGTTTTTGGAGGCAGGGGGCCCTTTTGCCCTGGCAAGTCCAACCGGTGGAAATGCTTCACTGTATGGTCTCACAATGGGTTGCAAAACGTTTTAGGTGTGTTTGATGTGCTCACTGAAATAACTTACCTGCATGTGAATCCCAGAAGTCTCAATAGGTTTTCTATTTACATATGCACATATATACTTCAAGTCTCAATCTTTCTTTTAGTATATGATTAATTACCAGAAATTTGTCTACATATGTGTATCTCAAGGAACTTCATCCGTTGAAATTAAGGAGAGGGTGCACTTTCCTTCTCTAACACAAAAAATAAAATAAAATTTGGGCATTTGTAATTCAAACCTGCCTTTTATTTTGTTTATTAGTCTTTACTTAACCTCAAGTGAAGCAAACTTCACATTCTCCACACAATTATAAAACTAATGGGATTTCATTTATAGATCTTCATGGTTACTGAGATAGTACATATATACTTCGTTTGAACTGAGAGAGATAGAGTCAAGTCAAGCATGGTTTTGGTTTATCACACCCAATTTAATGTAGCAGATCCCCTTAATCCTAGTCTCTTCTCCAATACGTGATTGTCACGGGTCAGCTCGAAACGTTAACCCTATCAGTTATAAGTTCTTATAACTTACTTATGTACACTTGTGTTGTCACGGGAAAATATATGTGCTCAAAAGAACCCAAACGTGGAACAGCTAGCACAATTCTAAAACGCTCCTACCTCTGCAGCTAGTTGCAGAGTTTAATGTAACCTTCACTCATTTCATTCACCTTTTCCATTAATGCCAACCAAACCTTACGCTCCTCATACCTCTCCCCTCTTCCCCTCTCCCCAACCTATATATAAGTTCCCCTCCGTTAATAATCAATCTCTCTCTCTCTCTCGTCTCTCTCGCTCCTCTCTCTCTCCTCTCTCCTCTCTTTTTCTCTCAAGCTCTCTAAAGATGGCTGAATTGCGTGATCTGAAAGATGAGCTTTGACATTGTGATCCCAACAATCAGGAACCTTGATTCTTGGAGATGTGGAGGCCTTTTCTTTAAGCCCTACCACCTCATCATTGTCCAAGATGGTGACCCCTCCAACACCATTGGGGTCCCTGAGGGCTTTGACTACGAGCTCCTACAACCGCAACGATGTTAACAGGGTCCTAGGTCCCAAGGCCAGCTGCATATCTTTCAAAGACTCTGCATGCCGCTGCTTCGGTTTCTTGGTCTCCAAGAAGAAGTACATCTTCACCATCGACGACGATTGCTTTGTAAGTCTTTCGTGCTTTATGTTTCAGTTCGCACGTCAATAAATAATGTGTCAATATACATGCATGTAACTAACATACGTTACGTGATTCTAGCGAGTGCTCAATGTCATGTATTGCATTAACGTTTTTTTTTTTTCCGTTGAGAAAAATTAAAGGTGGCGAAGGAGCCTAGTGGGAAAGAGATAATGCTTTGGAACAACACATCAGGTAACCTGTTGACACCATCAACTCCATTGTTCTTCACACACTCTATGACCCGTTTGCAAACGGGTCGGACTTTGTTCGTGGGTACCCATTTAGCTTAAGAGAAGGTCTGCCCACTGCTATTTCTCACGGCTTTGGCTCAATATCCCTGACTATGATGCCCCAACTCAGCTAGTCAAGCCTCGTGAGCGCAACACCAGGTTACAAATTTACAATAATAATCCATGATCTTCTATATATCTAGTCTTGAAGAACTTCCATTCTTTTTTTCATTTTTCATTTTGGGTAGGCTTAAAATAATTTCGGATTGAGATTTTTTTAGCTCATGTAGGTATGTGGATGCTGTGATGACAATCCCCAAAGGAACCCTTTTTCCCAATGTGGTGGGATGAACTTGGCTTTTGACAGGGAGCTGATAGGCCAGCCATGTATTTTGGGCTCATGGGTGATGGCCAACCCATTGGCAGATATGATGATATGTGGGCTGGCTGGTGTGCCAAGGTAATTTTCCATATTATTTTATTCCATTTATCTATATAATCTCTCTGCACGCACTTTCACATCTGCGAGAGCTTTTTTAAGAAAATTTTAAATTTATTTAGAATTAAAAAAGATAATGGACTATTGTGTTCCATAAAAATATGATTCATTATCTGATTTTCTTTTATAGAACACAACTACCCATTATTTTTTTAATTTTAAATTTTTTTTTTTTTTTTTTTTCAAATGTCTCTCTCAGGGGCGGAAGCGTGTGCGGAGAGCCTAGTTTTTATGATAATGCTAGGATACTAAACTTCTGTACCAAACATTGGAGTTTCAAATGATGAGTCACTTCATAAGTCAATATGTTACTCATTTTTAATAAATAAGCTAGGTATCATGGTTCAATGGACAAGAATGCTAGGTTATCAAATTGGGGAAGCTTAAAAATGACATATATTTGACTGATTATATTATTTAATGATTTAAATCTACATGAGATTAGATGAGATGAGACCTTAGATAATGACATATTTTTTTGTTTTTCAGGTGATATGTGACCATTGTTTGCTAGGGGTGAAGACCAGGGCTGCCATACATATGGCACAGCAAGGCAAGTAACCCATTTGTGACTTTGAAGAACGAGTACAAAGGCATCTACTGGCAGGAAGATATCATTCAATTTTTTCCAATCAATCGTGCTCCGAGAAGAGTGCACAAGTGTCCAAGATTGCTACATTGAGCTTGCCAACAAGGTCAAGGAAAGGCTTGGCCCTATTGATCCATACTTTGAGAAGCTTGGGGATGCCATGGTTACTTTGGATTGAAGCCTGGAATGAGCTCAACCCACCGCCACCAGCACAAAACTGCACTGTGGCTCATCCGAATGTTGCCATGAGAACTAAGGCTATGAGTTATGAGTCCTCCTCTAAATTTAAAGCCAAAGTTATCTGTCCTTTGGCCTTGCCATATGTAAATAATGTTAAAAGTCTGTCTTCCTTCTATTCTCTTGAGAATTTATGGATTTTTAGCTTCTGTATTATTTAATTGAACTTAAATTCTATCCGTACAAGGTCGCTATACATAAGATGACTCTAGGTTGAGGGTGAGTGAGGTGTTTGATGAACAGAACAGAATATTCATTTTTCTTACAGTAAGTTGACAAGAGTAAAAGATAATTATTGCGGGTCACGGTAACGTCCTCAATTTCGTATACGTGCCGACACAAGTTTCTTTACCAGGTAGGAATCTTCTCATTTGGGGCAGCCCGCTGTCCATTTTTTCTTTGTAGCTAGTGAAATTGGGACGTTTGGCCACTACAGCCCGCCCACATTTTTCTACAGTTTCACATTTTCACAAGATTCATAGCCGCCTTCATCGGTACCTTACCTCGCAATAATACGTGTGGTATACTTCTTTGTCATAATTCATATCCCTCATATTAGAGATGGAGCACAACCAAATACTTTCCTGGCTTTACCAAATCATCAGATTCATCTCCTCCTAATCTCTCATCAAACCCATCAAAATATTTCTCAATGTTTCCTCGTTTTCACATCGACAGCGCAGGCCTAATGAAGAACGAAGCAAAATTTATCAGCATTGTGGAACCTCTTATGTTCAGTGGCCAAGGTGAAACCCGAAAATAAAGAAGGTGGCAAAGATACCAAGAAGCACAAATATGCATTTCAAACAAGGAGCCAGGGTGATATACGTGATGAGTGGGTACCGATGGCGAAAATACGGGCAAAAAAACAGTTAAAAACAGTAAATTTCCTAGGTTAGTTTTCTTCTGCTGGCTCTCATCAAATAGTTTTTCTTGTGATTGTGGTATTGATCTTTGATCGATTTGGTATGTTTGAACATCTTATCACATAATCACATAGACTGAACCACCATTATATCTATCTTTATATGCTGGCGTTGATAGAAAGCAAAAGGGTTCACTTATCAACTACTTAAAAAACCCTGGAAAAGAACAGCAACCACCCATTTGATAGAAGATCTCTTCATTGACAAGTAACAATAGATCTATAAAGCTCTTTGATCTGTCACCTTGAAGTTAGCATGATTCTCCTTTGATCTGTCTATATTGAACTTTGTCAAATTTCTGGCTTGTTTTGTAGAATCTATCACCTATGGCTACCTTTTACAGTTCTGATTTTATTTTGCCATGAATCTTCTGTGACACACAATGAACCAAGAGAAAGAAAAATCCAATGAAGACCAAGAAGTTTTGGATTCTTGTAAGAATGGGGATCAAAATGGAAGTCTTCTATTTCTAAATCAAACACTGTTAGCAAACTGCCAGCAATTAATTATTAGATTTGTAAAGTATTTGTAAAGTTTATACCTAAGATGGTCCTCTAAATAAATGCACTAAAACACTTGATTGCTCATATCTGCTCAGTAACTTCATCTTTGTCTAGTTCCATGCTTCACCTAATGCTTGAAATTTCCTTCTGTTTCTGCAATGCCTTGGTCATCTTGGTCGTTCTAGTGAATTGGTTTTTTGACTATTTGATGCAGAAGCTACTATAGGTGCACGCATCAAGGGTGCAATGTCAAAAAGCAAGTCCAACGCCTTTCGAAAGATGAAGAGATTGTGGTGACGACTTATGAAGGAATCCATTCACATCCCACTGATGAAACTTCCGCAGAAAACTTTGACCAGATACTGAGACATTTACAAACATATAATGCCTAATAAAGCAGGCAATATTGCCACCATGTCACGTAGGGTTGGAGGGTCTTCCAAGGCAAATGGTTTTTGATGCTATGCTGTGCAAATTTGCTTGATATGCAAAATACAAGTCATGCTATCAGGCAACGACCTGCTAATCAAAATGGAAAGACAAATCTTATACGCTTGTCTTACATGCATCCTCTTTCGTATAGTTTCTAGAAAATTTTCTTTCCTCCTTGCTTTCATGTTTCTACATATGCTTTTTTATTACTATTATAAGATAAATCTGCCGAGTCACTGCTTTGGAAAACTACCATTTTCTGGATTGTGAATATGAGTAAATATCTCTGCACATATAGAGATAGATAACACTCCAACCACCACTAAACGGTTCTCTGTTCTTCAAAAAGATTATTCAACTTCACTCATAAAATTCAGAAGGAAAAAAAGAAAAGGAAAGAGAAGATTGGTTCATCAAGCTCCATGGAGAAGAGGATGAAGCAAAAAAGCAATACCTAACCAGGATGAATGAGGCATATCATGTTGGGACTAGAACCACCTCTACATTTGGATATCCAGCAAAACCTCTGATAAAGAAAATTGCAAATACAAGTAAAGCAATGGCAAGCCAAGGCATGATCATAGCCAGGCACCTTCTTCCATTACCACCTTCATTTTTGTTAGCAACCCTTTTCTCTTCCACACTCACCAATTTCTTTCTTACCTCTATCTCCACCTCTCTCTCCACATCCTCATCAGACAAAGAAGAAGATGAAGATGAAGAAGAAGAAGTTTTAGAACAACCCTGAAAGCAAACTGCAATCTCTTTGCTCTTACCAGAACCATCATCATCATCACCATCAGAATCATCAAAAGACACTGATCTCACCTCACTCTCTTGCGCCAAACCATTCCCACCACACCGTATCCCTTCTGTTCCTCCAAAACACATCTCTGTTTCACATTCCTCTGCCTCAAAAAGCCTCCTTCCCTTCAACTTACCACTCTCAATGGCTGCCCTTCTCTCTCTCCTAATCTCCTCCACCACCAAATCATTGGTCCTCACTCGCCATTCTCCTTGTGAAGGTGACAGTCCATGTTGAAGTGAAGACATGAGGTGCCTTGGAGAAGTGTCCAGGAGCTGATCAAGATTTTTCACCATGGTGAAACTTGATGAGTTGGTTGAATGCCTCCTCTTGGCTCTTGGGTTAGACTGTTTGTATGAATCCCAGTCTTGCTGCAAGTTCATGAACTGCTTCTGCAGTTTGGTCACACTTTCTTTTTCTTCTTCTACTCGGTGGGTTTTCATGGTAGGGCACTCTTTTCCCTTTTGGATTTTCATGGTAGGGTCCCTGTGAAATTGTGATTTGCTTGTTTTTTGAATCTTTTTTATTGAATTTGAATGAAGGGTAATCTGTATCAGATAATTTGGTGGGTTAATTTTGATTTTCAAATACAGTCAAAATGACTTCCACTTGGATAAGAAAGAACTACCCACGTTCTCATCATCATTTCTGTGGATTTTGATCCTTGGTGTCATTGGGATGAAGTAGGAGACTGTCCTATGATTCTTTGTATTAGGAAGAATTAATCCGGGCCATTGAATCACTAATCAGATTTTATAGTAGCAAAACAGATAATTATGACCTTTCTTAAGCTACCCTACTGTTTTCTTTTTGTTCTTAGGATCCGATTTCTTTCTATTTTCGTTTCTTTTTCTCTTTTTTGCTTTTACTTACTTTACTGATTAATCAAAAAAGAGAGAGAATCCTTTTTCCTTACCATTTTAAAAAGATTTTCTTTATTTCCTCCAATTTGGGGAAATTCATCATAATCTCACATTAATTTATAATAAAAATAAAAATAAAAGGAAGCGTTTTCTTTAAAATATGAAGAAAACAGAGGAAAGATAATTTATTTCATCATAATTAGTCCAATTCCTGACCAAATGTTATGCCGATCGAATTGACATTAAAAATATATATGAACTACAACTAAAATTTGTCCATGATCGTCATCATTTTATTTTCCTTCTGATAATCATGATCCTTAAAAAATCATGTCCCAGAGAGAACTGATAATTACTATTATGTTCATTGAATTTGGGCTGCAGCGCAGAGTCTATGCAGCTATAGTGATATTATGCTTTTCATCTCCTTTCCTTCTTGGACTTTATCACACAAAATTGATTGCGCCCCCACAACCACCCATGACCTGATGACCACAAACGATACTTTTACCCCCAAGAAAGTCATAAGGCTACGCTCCCATTTGAGTTTCGTGGACCAACCAATATGATGTCATATTTCGATTTAAACAAATGAATAAAAAGTTCCAAGTTTTAGCCATGGTTTTGATTGAACTTGTTTAAAACATGAGCATCCACTGGATGTTATAATTTATGATTCATTTAAACAATACTGCAAAAGCACAAGAAGAGATGCAAAAGTCCAAGAAGCACAAAAGGAGAGGTAGAATTTTTTGCAGCTACACTACAAGCAAAGATTAGTATCCACCCATGAAAAGGGGTCAACTCTCTTAAAAATCTATCACCAACAACCTGAAATCCCTATACGGCTGTTAGGACATCTCCTACTTTCCTAGCCCTTCCATCTATTTAAGTTTCCCTCTGCAAGACTGCTCAGCTTCAAGGCTTCCCTGATACGTCCTCTATTATGCCCTTTCCATCCATAGCGTCGAAGAAGAAGAAATTCTTGAGAGGGTCTCCTTTGCCTGATATTGCCTTAATGACCTCCTGAGAAGTTTAATACCAAAACGTCAAGAAAATGTCAATATGTGGTAACTAGCATTTTCACTATAATTTTATTTTGACAAATAAACATTTCTTTCTACATAACAAAGAAAATGGACAGGTAGCGTACCTGTCCGAGAATCCCCCCAATGATGGGACAAACTGGAGGAAATTCTCTTGTATCAGTCACCAGTCTTTCAAGGAGGACATTTGGGATATGAGATTCATTCAATGACTGCAATTTTGTTACAATAGCAAGCTTAGGAAGATGCAGAACACAAAAAGTAACAAGTTTCAAGGACACAAACAATAACAAGTTTTTAAGTAGCATACCTGTGCCTCACAGAGCTCCTTTTTCAACTTCACAACAGCAGGAAGATCTGCAATTGATAATTCTCCAGGTTTACGTTGCTCAGCTTCTTCAAACCTTTCTATTACTGCAAGAAAGTGGGGATAATCTTGATCAATTTATTTTAACAATAAATGGATGGTAACCAATTCATACAAGATTTATATGGTTTAAGGTTATAAATAGATGGTAAAAATCAATTCATTCAGGGTGTAGTAGAATTGCAGCACGACTATTAGACTAGAAAGAAAGCATCAATATGCATTCTGGTGGTATGAAAATGATATGTACATCCTCACCCCTTTAGTAAAAGCATTAGCCTTCTCTTCGAGTTCCAATTTAATCCTCCTTCTTTACTAGTTTGGTAATTGTAATTCTTTTTTTTAATTGGCAATAGTTCATCACTTCTCATATAGCCAAGTATAGCTTTGACACTTTCCTGGGAAGTACTCTCGTTTCTCCTTTAGTAAAGGCATTAGCTTTATCATCTTCTTCTTTAATCTATTGCTAAATTTATTTTTTAACAACTTCTTTCAAAAACAAATTAAAATAACAATGAAAATAATTTACCACACCTCGCATAGCAAAGTATAGTTTTGAGAATTTCCTGGGAAATGCTTTCCAAGGTACTGAAATTGATTCCTGTAATGTAAGATGCATAACACACTTCATCATTAGTAAGTTAAACGTAAATGTGATCCATTACAACACAATTTATATATAAAAAAATTATGACTATATGAGGAAAAAAAAAATTGCAAAAAAAAATTTCCATATGAGACCTCAGTGCAAAAGAAAAGACAGATGGTAGCCCTATATGCTTGTTGTATGAAGAATGATTTACCATATGAAAATATAATCTTGTGGTCTTAATTTGATCAAGAAGGTCTTATATTTAATTGTCACCCAGAAAAAGGCATAAACAAGCATCACAATTGGAAAAAGGTCTTGGGAGGGTTAGCATGAGAATGATCTGAAACCAAATACATCCTAAGAAAGAACAATGACAGACCAAGTCATACCTCAAAACTTGGATAATGCAGTTCGCATTCAATTGTTTCCTCCCGTTTTTGCTGATAAGAAAAACAAGAAAATCATTCATGCTCCTGTCATTACAGCATTTATCCTGAAGATGCTTAAAGGCTATACTTCTCAACGTACATGTAATCTAAAATTTCATAACCAGTCTAGTGTATGTGCAAACCAATAGCACTTCACTGAAATGATGATCATTAGTGCATCAGCCATAAAATGAACAAAGAAACTGGTCAACTAAAAACAATGATATTAGAAAGAGTGTGCGAGATCAAATAAGATCCTCACCTTCGAGTATTTGTGGTGTTGCAGATCAACAAATATTTCACCACAAGAGTCTCTACAGTCAACTGTATAAAATGCCACACGCTTCGATAACTTTCGGCATTTTTCATTTATCAATTTCTGCAAAATAATGAGAAAGGAAATGGAAATGTGGATATGAACTCATCAAAAATGGATGTTTTAATAGGTTAAAATTAAACATCAAAGAGGAAGGGTATGCACGGTACTTTAGTTGTGAAGGAGCAACAACTGACAACGACGACATCAAACTTACTGTAGAACTCTGCTCCAAAGCTTGGCAAATCACCTGTGAGATCAAATGAGGTATATTCTTAGTTTCTTTCCCTTCTCACTTAACTTGGACCAGAAATTACAAAGCATTGTTTAACTAGCCTTTCTTTAGTGCCATACAATATTATAACCATCAACACCAGATTTGATATAGAAACTATGCAACTCAAAAATGATGTTCAGCTACAATATTAATAGTAAAAATGGTGAACCAATAATATTGGAAATTAATAGCACTAGAGGCCAGACCTTTTTCTACAGAAACACGAACCATCGGATTGAAATCTTTCAGAGAATCGCGACAAAGTTCAGTTAGAGTTTTCCCAGCACACACATTTTCATCAGAAGGTATCAGAAAGTTGGCAGAAAGTGCTTCTTCGGTCACAGCCCGATCATCAACCAGTGTCAAACTACCAACTCCGGCTAGTACAATATTCTTGCAAAACTACCCAAAGAAAAAGTGTAACAATGAACATGAATTCACCTTAAGATTCTAACACATGCTATCACCACCAACAAAATAGAAAGTAGATAAAGGTGTTGAATTTCGTTGAATTACCTCAGCAATAGTTCCAGTAATTCCACAGACTAGTATATGAGCTTTGCTCAGTCTAAAGCAAAAAAAAAAAAAAATTTAGACAAACTGTAGCTCAAAACAAAAAAATTAATTCATGAAATTTATATTTTATAAAAATGCTCACTTTATTATCTCGTGTATTTAACTGTATAGTCACATATATGTACGTACCTTCTCTGCGCGCACCAGCGCCCCAAACCCTAATTTGGCGATCGTAAAGAGCAGTCTCCTGCTCAGTCAACTCCTCGCCGTCCATTCCTACCCGCAACCTGAAACCTTTGAAAATCACATTTCTAACTCGAAAAGTTTGAGTGTACTGAAGAACCCTAAAAAGCATATACTTACACAATTGGTAGGGAAGGTGGAGCAAGAAAAACCTTAGATGAGCTGAGAATTTGAATTACTGGGAAAGCATACGGACAGAGACACGGGCTCAGCAGTAAAATCTCCGGAATTGAATTTCAGGAATTTTTTTTTCGAGGCAATATTCGGAGTTTTTTCTTTTTATTTAGACCCAACCCGGATTGGGCCTTAAAATTCGGTCACAGATTGGGCCCCATTTCATACTTTGTCTCCGATCGGAATGTATATGTTTCCCAAATATTTGGGTTCATATAGAATTACCCATAAAAAATAGGACTGAAATGCAAAAAGGTCAATGAAACTGGACCCGCCTAATTGTGGGAAACCAACTGTCCATGTCCAATTTGCACACACTGTTCGCTGAGGCCCAAATAACAGACTCTTTCAACCAAACCAGTGTATGGTCACATCCATTTTATTGCGCCTTGCGCCTGTTCTTTTCTTAGAAATTGTTCAGCATCACCAAGTAGCTAAGAAAAATGCTAGAACGTGCACGACTGTTGCTTGTACACTCATACTCCGATAAATTTTCGTTTTAAATTTATCAAATTGCCAAATATAATCTTATGACGGATCCTTTTGGGTGCTTATGCAACTTGAAGGTGGCTCAGAGGTGCGTTGACGTTCCTTGTGGTGTTCGGAGATTGCTGAGTGGCGGTGCCCTTCATCTTGGCGCTTTCATACTCCTTGTTTTGTTTGATGTGAGATCTTGTTTGCATCCGATATTGTGAGGTTTTAAAATTTTGTTATATTTTGATTGATTTTCAGTGAGTTGGGTGTGAGTTTTGTATATTTCAATAATTACTTATTTATATATAAAATGACATGCTAAGAATTGTAAAATAATAACAAAATACCAGAAAAAAAATCATTGGTTAATATAAACATTAAAAATTGAAATTATTAATTTCATATTTGAATGAACGATGGAGAGACTAGCATTTGATAATTAGAATGAACTCGTAACATGACAAATCTAATCTATGGTGAGAGGGGAATAGGTGAGGAGTTGGATCTTATCGAATGTGTAGAAAAATCAAACTGAAATTGCTGTCCACGTAATGAATGAAAGTACTCACGTCCACATGCTTCCTCCATAATGCACAACAGTGCTTTTTAGTCCCACTCACTCCTGCAGCAAATTGTTCAGATGAATCAATAATTTCACCATTGCTGGGTAAAATTATTAAATTTGACACCTGCAAAATAATTAGAGTTGCTTTTGAGTTACTGACTTATTTGACAATAATTGTCGGCTTCTTGGCATATAGTTTACCATGAGCAACTGATCATATTAATGAATTATAATTATATATAACATAAACACTCTGGAATAATTGATCATTCAAAATCATAATAAATTCACAATTACACACCATGGAGTGTTGTTTATCGGTGGTGCACATTGCCTAGTCATATATAGAATCAAAGTTCAACTCTAGTATTTTTTTTATTTTTCTCAATGTGACCGAAAGCGAGTAGTTCAACTTATCACACATACGGCCACACGATATATTTGCGTAATACAATGAGAAAAAATCGCCATTACCACAACTTAGTTTTGAATTGCCCTCTTAAGTGAAGTCATTGTCAAAGTAAGGTAGCAATGACTAATGTACGTAGCTCCATCATTGAACAATCATCCATCATTATAATTGCAAAAGAATATGACGCGTAG
>BJCG01000782.1:0-61554 GCA_005406145.1 Prunus yedoensis
ATGGCATTGTTACCCAAATCACAAATCCATTATCTTTGAAAAAGCAGATGCGGGTCCATCCAACCTTTTACTTGTTTAGGACCAAAGTTAGGCCCAAGGCAGACAGCTGGAGGCCCATCTGTTTTTGTGGCCCCAATTTCAATCACATGCATGCAACTGTTTAACCCATGTCATCATTAGTAGATCTAGTTAATTAAAAGGGCTAGTTTGGGATTGTTTTGGGAAACTACCTCCTATGTGCTTCTCTGTATAATCACTCTAAGTGATTTTAAGTGTTTATGGGTAGATGTGCTTCTCCATAAAACCACTTAAAATGATTATTTGAACAAGTGATTCTTAAAATGGGTAGATGTGCAGAATTACTCCCAAACGAGCCATAATTTACTTATATACCCGAGATCTTGTGTTCGAGTATTCCTTCCTCAATATCACATGTATACAAAAATAAAAAGTGAGCTTATTTCTTGTATAAAAATAAAAAAATAAACTTAAGATTTACGATTGTATTATTGTATTTATTCCTCTGACATTGCAGTTGGAAAAATCAAGGTGTGATTTGCATGTATGTAGTATATATATATATTTGGGGAATACAAAACCTTTCGTTTAGGTGAATCATCCTCCCATCTTGACCAAGTACCTTATTGTTGTTTAGTGAAAATGACTCAAATGTTCTTTTAGCTGCTCAGTTTTAAATATGTTATTCCTGACAATTCTATTCAACGTTGAATATCTTGTTATTACTTTTACGATTAAGAAAATAAAAAAATCAACATGTGATAGAATGATTGATCTCGATGCTCTGCAGTTCTCTGCATAGGCCAAAACCAAAACACAAAAAACTTCACTCAAGAGAAAGAATGAAGTGGTGAAATAATCACAATGGTAATTTTAGTGTGGGAATTGGGCGAATATATGAAAAGAATATTCTTGGGTTCGATGGAGCAGGATGGGGCAATGATTTGATGGAGATTTTTTTTTGGACAACTCACGGGAAATGGAATACTTATTAAAACTGAGCTGGAGGTGGGGATTACCGGGTGGGTAGGGGAGGTCAGAGAAAGAGGCGAGAGAGAGAGAGAATGTGCAAACATTGCAAGTGGGTTTTAATCTTTTTAATGTTTACCTAATCTGTTATTACTGTCTCTAATGAAATTAGCCAGCCTGGCTAATGTTGGAGGAGATGCTCCAAATCTTAAATTTTTTTTCCTTGAAAAACTTTCATACTTGGTTCACGATTTTGTCTCATTACTTTGTTTGAAATGCGTTCTTTATATCTACTTATTTGAATCTTGAATGTGTTCAAACAGTCACAAAAACCTTATTAGTTGTGACGGTTTTAAAATATGAGTGAGCCACAAATCTATACTAAAAATTATCATATTAATAAATTATATAAGTGTTGTAAAATTGGTAGGTTGGTGAAATAAAGAGTGAAGTGGACAGTAACATGAAATCTTTGATCTTGGCTTTGGTGTCCACAAATTCCACTATAATTAACACTGACATGGGCCATGTTACCAAATAGTGAAAACGTTCATCTCTATGGTACTCACTGCCAGTTTTTGGACACAAAATTTGTACGAAATTTATGGGGAAATAATCACACGAAAAAATATATAGATCAATAAATGAGTCTTGTCAATATGTTTAATAAATGAGTTTTGTCAATCAATTTAATAAATAGATAAGTTTATATAGATTCAAATTTCCGTTGAGAAGTTAGTTTCATCTTCGAAGTTAGTGACTTTTATACGAGTCCTTTGACTTTTGTACCACATAGGATTCCATTCTCTTTTAAACATTTTCTAGTGTGATCTTTTTATTTTTATTTCAAATTATTTTTATTCCAATATTGCCTCTTATGTCTTAAATCGGGTAACTGTAATTTATGTGATAATTACGAAAAAGAATTGTTTATGACCATAATTAATTAACAAATTAAGTGATTATGACCATAATGATTTTGGGTATATTAATTACGTTGCCTTTTTTTCTTCTTCTTTTAATTACATCCATGAATTCTATTGATTGCATCCATGATTTTGTATATTAACATTGTCTTTTTTTGTTCTTCTTTTAACCCAAAAAAATCGTTGGCTTTCTTTCTTATTGTTTACGACCTCTTTGTTAGGTAAATTGAAGAAACAAAAAAAAAGGTATATTGAAGATAACAAAATACCTATATGTCAAGTAGATTTATATTATCTCATACTTCCCCCAATAATCAGGTACAATCCTATATTTACCTAGTAAGTTATGTAAATAATCTCACAGTTACCTAGTAATTAGGTACATAAAAATGTCATCAATAGTTCTCTTGTTTACCTTGTTTTTCTCAAGTTGTTTATTTGTTGCTATGCTTAAACACCACAAATCGACTTGATAAGATTAAACATATTGTGTTTTCAATATTTGAATGTTTACCTCATGCATAAGTACATAATTTCATGTTGGTGCTTGCATCATCGATTAGTATAATATGTGGGTCTTTATTTTTATTGATTAAATTGTATTGTATCCGTATATTAGGTAAATATTCACAAGGAAAGAATTCAAATTTTAAATTCTAAAATTCAATTACAATGAAATAATGCATTAAATTTGGATTTTCAATGTGTTTCCTTATTTACCTTAAAGGGAAAATGGACACAACCACAAAAGTAATAAAAGTTAAAGGACTTGCATCTAAAACTAAAACGGTGAGGACTTAGCCTAATGACAACTAATCATTTTGGTTGTGTATATGCTTATTATTGACTCGAACGAATGCTGCCGTAAGTGTATATGCTTTTCTGGTTGTGTACCCATTCTACATATGCTGGAAAGCAACCTTCTTTCCAAGAAACCAAAAAAATTGGAATAATATATTTAAGGGGGTGCTGAGCCACGGCCAGCCACAATGGCTCTGGAAAATTGGAAAAGCTTTCGAAGATGAAACAGAAGTGTTTCCAAAAGGTCAAAGCAGTTGCATATACATGGAATTATAAGGTGGTCCTAATCAAATCCTTACAAGATGGGACAAAAAGAAAGCAACCCACCAAATTAATCACACCCATGGGCATTTACTGCACTGTGTTTTATCACCATATGGGACAATGAAATATTATCCTTACCTGTTTCTTAGCATAACTATAGTTAACTATTTACTTTGTATTTATACAATAATTGCTATATCAATAGACAGACAATGCTTCCTATCCTACATATGAACAACAGTTCGAAAAAAGTACGCGGATAGATAAAAGGTGATTCCTAGAATCAGTCAGATTTCAGAACACATTGGTTCACGCACCAATTTCTTTGACTTCCTCCCCTGTTGTTCATTGATGCTCTCTTCCTGTACTCTTTATTTTTTTGGATTTGTAGTATGTAATTTAGGTTCTCGCGTCTATTCTCATCGTAAAAATCATCACAAGATTTTATAATCCAGCGTATTATAAACATATATAATTTGAAACACTACGTGCAGTTTGACCATCAAATGATTTGATATATATGAGCGGAGATTGTGGTTTTTAGTTTGCTTTCCAATAGAAGACGCCACCTCAGTCCTACACAAACTGTGTTGAGATACATAGCACAAACTTAATTACTACAGCATTCGTTTTCATGGGTCAATATATCATTCTTGGCAAGCTTCACATCAAAGTCGGTGGGTGCATATAACAAATCTTTAATCCGTTGCACGAAGAGAGAGAAAAAAAAAAAAAAAAAAAGCGTCAGAATATAATAATGCACATGGAGCATGTACTTGCCCTCAATCAAACGACCCAATTGTACTGGAACTCTTAAGTCTACCCATCAGGTATTGACCATAAAAGTTGTTGGGGTACACTGTTCATCATGGGCATGCATTCATCACAGAAATTGATTATAAGCATGGAAGCAAAAACCTCTCTGCGTTACACCAATGTAAGTTACAAGTCTATATCAAGTTATGTTGAAAACCAAACTCTTAGCAGTTATGCAATCATTTGTAGAAAGTGAGATTTTAATCGTTGGATGATATCTAGTTTTCATACGTGAGGTTAAAATCATTGCGCACAACACAAACGCGTGCAGACGCATTCTTCAAAATGATAAATTTGAAACCATGATCCTATCTTTGGCGGAAAGTTGCCGCATGGGGCAGCCCTAGACAAAAAACCCTCACCTTCAACTGAATATCCAATCATGTAGCATATTTATGGGGACAAATAATAGTTGAGAGTAATTGGTGGTGTTGGGAAGCCCTTTCTGAACGTAGCCTGTCTCCTTGAGGGCACAGAGATGAAGCACGAGTTCACCTATAAATTTTGTTAGGTGGGAAGGTTGTAGAGATCGCGAGAGAGGAGGTAGATACCTTTATTTTTTTTTTACTTTCATTTAATTTCTCTTTGTTCGAAGAGCCGTATTTGAGAGTGTTGGAAGCGGCGGAGGGGAAAGTATTTTGTTTATTTATGATTTATCCGGTTCCTGGTTTTCTCCCGCTTTGGTGAGGGCCCAACCTGTTTTTAACAACGTCCGGAGAGTAGTCTTTTTCGAATCAGTAGACGTTTTCTTTTCCTTACATAACATGACTTGATTTGATTTATTATCAAAAAAGCATAAGATTACAGCCAAGATTAAGAAGAAAAAACAAATCGTATCAATTGACAGATAATCAAAGTTCAACGTAACAAATTGTACTCATATAAAGAAATGAAAGTTGTATTATTATTAGATGGAAGAAGAGTTTATATTCATTGACAGATATACGCAAAGTTCAAAAATAGTAAAAATCGTCCAATTGGGAGAAACAAAAATCCAGCCACATTCATAAATCTCTCTCTGCGTTTATCACGTGGCACACCATTAGTCTTTGCAATCAAACTAGAAGCAAGCATAGATCCAGCCACAAGTAGGTCTCCCTTCAAAACTTCTGATCCGAAAAATAGAATAAATCTCTTATCAGTGGAGGAGTAAGGTGTCCCTTTATTCATTCCCATATTCAATCATCACAATCATTACATCTCACAAACACTGAGAGAACCTCGCTCTCAACTCACTCACTTTCTTCTTCTACTTCTTCTCATCCTGTGTCTCTGTAGCCAAAAAAACAAAAAAAGTTTAGCCATGGAAGAGATAATAGCCTCATCTTCTTCACCCCAATTTTGTCAAGAAACTTCAGCCACCTGTCAACAGCGTCTCCAGTTCATAGTTCAGAACAGGCCCGAATGGTGGGCGTATGCGATTTTCTGGCAAGCCTCGAAAGATAGCAATGACCAAATCTCTTTGTCATGGGCTGGTGGCCATTTCAAAAGCTCCAAGGACTTGGCATCCAAGAGAAGCAACAAAGGGATGAACACTACCACCCAAATTTGGGTTCACAATGTGGAGAGGAAGAAGATGATTAACAGAGGAGGTGCTGAATCTCTTTCCATGAAGACTTGGATGACTTGGACATGAGGCTGGTGGATCATGGAGTGGAGATGTTACTGACTCTGAGTGGTTTTACTTTACAGCGTTTCTTTAACCCAGTCATTTGCTGCAGGCCATGCACTAACAACATTTGGGTCGAGCATTTTGTTCTGGTGGTTTTGTTTGGCTTGCAGGTGCTCATGAGCTTCAATTTTATGAGTGTGAGAGAGTGAAAGAGGCTAGAATGCATGGAATTCAACTTTGGTTTGTATGCAACTCCATGTGGGGTGCTTGAACTGGCTTCTCTGGATGTGATCAAAGAAGATTGGGGTCTTCTGCACCTGTCCAAATCACTCTTTCGGATCAGACAATAACAGGAATCTCCAAGCAAGGGAATGCACCTGTTCCTTTCCCGGAAAGTGGGATGTTTTCAGGACCTCAAAAAGGACTTCCCAGACAAGGTAAGCATCAAGTTTAAGTTAATAGAGAGTGGCTGATACCATATTATGTCAAATATTGACCAAAAATGCTGACAATGACATGGTAAATTATTTTAACTCATTTCGTTGAAACAATTTCTCTTGACATTGATATGTTGTTGATATCACATTTTTGACCAGAGGGTGATACAAAAGAAGCTGCACCTATCAATATTGGTGGCTCCTCATCAGACTCACCTTCTGATTCTGTTGGCAACTTCATTTCTGAAAACACAGAGAGCACTCGATTGAAAAAGAGAGGAAGATCAAAACACCATGGACCAGGTAGAGAATCACAATTGTTAAACCATGTTGAGGCTGAGAGACAGAGGCGAGAGAAGCTTAACCATCGCTTCTACGTCCTCCGCTCTGTTGTTCCGAATGTGTCGAAGATGGACAGATCTTCTTTGCTTGCAGATGCTGTGGCATACATCAATCAGCTCAAAATCAAAGGTTGACGAATTGTGAGACCAAACTCCAATCACAACCCCATAATCCCAAAATGGGCAATGAGAACAATCCTGACCATCACAGCATCCAAAGCACCAGCTCCATAGTTGATTTTCATCATTCAAGTAGTAATAATATAATAATAATAGAGGAGCTGGTGTTGTGGAAGTGGATGTAACGATTTTGGGATCGGAAGCGATGATTCGTGTTCAGTGTCCAGATCAAGACTACCCATATGCTAAGTTGATGAATGCACTCAAATCCCTGGGGTTACAAGTTTATCATGCAAGCATTTCAAGTGTAAAAGAGATGATGATTCAAGATATTGTGGCAAGAGTGCCTTATGGGTTCACTAGTGAGGAGGCCATGAGAATGGGTATTATAAAAAGGTGGTACAACTAGAAATTATAAGTCAACCAATAACTAGTTTTTCTGTAAGCTAACGAGGACAATATGATATCCTCGTTCTCCTTATGTAGAGTTGTTTTCAAATTTATAAGTTCTTAGCCTACCCACCTGCTCTGCACGTATTTGAATCAATTCCGAAAAATGCTTTAGTGTTTGGCAGAAAAAGGAAAAAGAGAAAAATGCTATATGGTGATCTTTTTTTGGTAACGTACTTCATTTAAATTATTAATATTTTATTTAAAGCCACGTGGCTATATATTATTGGATGTGTGGCCACATATATGCCATGTCATCTTTTTAACAGAAAATTTGACAGAAGTTAACGGCATGGACCATTTTGATGTATGGAGTATTACCTTAAGGACTATTAACGTCACAAAAAAACATTAAGGACGAAAAGCGATAATTTCACAAACCTGAGGGACTATTTGTGATTAAAAAAAAATAATATATATATATATATTATATTATATTATTTATTTATTTATTTATTTATTTAAACAATTGGCATTGAGCATGGTTTTCAAATTGTGTTTATATTTTTTATAAGAAATATATACCCTATTGAGCATGAATCTGAAATCGTACTTAGCTCACACATGTAAATTAAGTTAATCTGACATTTCAGTCAATTATCAAAATAAAAGCACAAATGGTTCATTCGTGCTCTAAATACTTGCCACAAAGCAACACATTAAAGTAATTGCACCGTGGGCATCGTCACATAACACGATTATCCGTGCTGTTTGACATAAAGAGCACAAATGCAAGTTGGTTAAATGTGTGAACGGAATCTACCAGCAGACAACCTCACTCTTCCACAAGATAAGTGGTCTAACAATCATCATCAACCAGTTGATTGCTATGCTGATCCATATCTGGAATTCAGGTGGATTATCACAACACCAAAGTGGAGAGTTTATCCATGGAGAAAAAAAAGTGTATGTTATGTTATAATCATTTGTACAGGAAGGTGCATGAGGTCATGGATGTAAAGTAGCCTTCAACAAACTCTACATGCAAAGTAAAATACACGCTTTAAATTCTCATTAGCAGCACTGGATTAAAGATAAAACACACCAATTGGATAGCTCGATAAAACACACCAATTGGATAGCTCACAATATTGTGATTGCATGCGTGTGATTGGTGGTACTTACAATTTTCTCAAGCTTATAATTTGAGATTAGGGGAATGTGAGTCTATTAGTTAATTTAGCCTACTCGTGAGCGTGGGGTTGAACGAGGCCTAGTATGTTTCTCCTGACATCTTGAGCATCTATTATTTTTAAATCACCTGTATTTTTTGTCAACAAGCACCTGATTTTTAAATCCCTTGAAAACTGAAATATATTTTCAAATCACCTTGATTTTTAAAACCAATTTGGAAGTATTTTCATTTTTCATTTTTTGTGTCCCTTTTTTTTCACTACCTTTTACATACAATACCTTAATGCACTCCAGTTACCAACTATCGATATTAAGACCTCTTGACTTGGACTCAACCGCTCGATTCTTTCATTCATCCCTAATTCAAAAAAAAATAATCACTGAAAAATATTACAAAACTCCTTGTCACATCACCTTTCATTATGTGATCTCACAATTCACAATTTGACCCCAAAGAATTTCATTTCCCAGTCCCACATAAAAACTAAAATCAGTTACCTTACAATTTTGTTTATTTACTTTTCACTTTTATTTTAAAAACTGCCCTTAGTTACCAAAACAAATGGTTGTGTTTTATAAAATAAGACTAAAACTGAAATGGTTATGAAACAAGCCCCCAAGTTAATCAAATATCTCAGTTTGCAATTGTTTACTTTTGTCTAGGTCTTTAATTTTCTCTCTTAAAGTCTCATGTTCCATGGACAATTTTGCCTCATAATCATTACTTGTCCGAATGAGTTTTATATGTGCACTTATTTCGAAGCTGCTCTCAATTCCTCTCTCAAGTGAAGTCAAATCAACCACTTGGAGTGTGAAAATTAATTAAGAAGCTACTCAATTCCTCTCTTAGAGCATCTCCACCCACAAGGGCTAAGTCTAGGGCAAGGCAATCAAGGGCTGATACTATTCATGTGAATAGTGTCAGTCTTGCCATTTGTGGTTCCACCATGAGGGCTAAGTCTAGGCAAGTCTAAGGCAATACTATTCACTAAATTATTTTTTATTTTTTATACTTTAACCCATTGATTTTGATAAGCTTTTTGAATAAGATTTTCAATCCCAAGTGTTAATATTTATCGTAAAATCCTCACTTAAAAATCAAGATAACATTTTCAGATAAAATTTTGGAAAGTGAATAATATTGGTAGGTATGTATAGAAAAAATTTCAAGAATTTTTTGATATTTTTTGATATTTTTTTAAGCCAAAAATTGGACAACCGTTGGATTGTGCAAGATTTTTTGATTGAAGGCTCCAGGAGAAGCCACATGGCTTGGAATCATTGGGCAATGTGGGCTAGTGGGTCCAACAGTTAAAAAAAATTGAAAATCAGCTGCTGACGTCAGCAGCCTGAGGGCAACAACCCAGTCACGATCTGCCCTTGGGCTTGCCAGGTCTGGTGGGACACATGGCTTGCCCTGGCTGCAGGTGCTGAGCTGGAGTGCGAAACTGGGCTTCGAGGGGCCTTTTGCCCTGGTTAATGCCTAGCGCTGGAAGTGCTCTTAAGTGAAGTCAAATCAGCACCAGGGGTGTGAAAATTAAGAGTATCTCGAGTGAAATTTTTTTTTTACCTATAAGAGTATCTTTTTTATCCACTGTCTTTTCATGATGAATTGTGCTGTAGCTAGTTATAAACATTTTCCAAAATCTCTCTCATTACATTTTTTCTATAGGTGGTCCTGCCTCCTGCCATACTGGTCCAAAACCTACTTGCACCAAAGGATGATCGAGATCCCCCAGTGCAACTACCATATTAATTAAATCCACAGCCCACATTTATATTTTCTCTAGCACAAAAAGAATATTACTGCACACATCAATTTTATTTATATATTATATCACCTTTTGGACCCATGTTTCTCTTGTTAGACCTCGTCAAACAAGTTTATGGAGCTGATCTTTACGGGGCTCATCTATATTGTATCAACTCGTCTATTTTTATATCTTCGGTCAAAAATCACTCTACCAAAATATTATACAAGAATTCGCTATGGCAAAGCCAACTAGAATCGTATATATAATATGAATTCACTTATCCTGGATCAGATGTCGAAAATTTTACGAACCATTCTTGTACGAATTTTTTAATCGAAAAGACCTTGTCGGTAATTGTTGGTTAGGGGTACTTCCCGATCAATGATGTAGTGCCGATCACTACAGCATATTCCTTCCACGATCTCCATAATAGTTCTTTGGCTGTGACGTGTGTGTCAATTCATGCATGCAGGCAGCAGGACCATTCCTGCACTTCTTTCAAAATCGCTGGGACATAAACAAATTTTAATCCATTCTACAAGGAAACAATTAAGCCCCAGAATATTTAATTAAGCACACAAACATGTGCTAAATGCATGCCCACAAACGAGCTCTTTGCAGAATCAGAAAATTAAGCCTCTGCATTATTGCATTAATCTCACACGTGGCAAATGCGTGCCCCGACAAAGTTTCTTTCTAGACAGAGTTAATCAATCAAGTAATCAACCTCTTCGTAATTTTCACGGGACCATATTTAAATAGGACATTGCATGGTCGGTACTCTATAGCTGCAACTAACATATAACTGTGTCTAGAAACAGCAAGTTGCCGTGCGACTATGAGATTTTCTTGAGGAAGATTTTAATATTTGTCGACGGTGATATTATTGTTTTGCTATCGAGTTGAATAAAATATCGCTTGCTTTGAAAAATGAAAAAAGAAATCAAATGATTGTCATGGTTAGGGGCCGGGCAATGATATGATACATACCCTACCTACCGGCTTAAATATGAACAATATGCAATGCCCAATTTTCCTGGCAGACAACTTTCAAATAAGTCCAGAACATTTAAAATATAGTGGCACAGACTGCCAAAATCGTGGGGGCCTAAATTTAGTGTGACAAATAAAGAAAGATTAAATATAATTTCATATAATATATATCTACTTTCGTAGCTAATGAAAATATATATCTCCTTGCGTTCAAGTGTGTGAGGTGTCATGCATGTGCACTGCATATGTTGTAAGATTTGCAATTAATGGAGAAATCAATGTGAGACTTACATGATTATTTCGCAAGATAAGATATATTATATGACTTGTCGAATATAGATTCTTACATTTTTTATTTTCTAGACATATACTCATTACTCTATAAATTTATTTGTAAAACTCAATTTCACATTTTAAATGGCCAAATGATATAAGAAGTCATAGTATGGTATATTCAGTAACTTTTATGGTTCGTTTAGCAGCACTCTTTATTATAATTTATAATTTATTTCAAGTATTTCATTAACTGCCATAATTGTAATTAATACTCCCTATTATAGCATATCAATCACACCATTTCTTTTGTTGTCATTCCCTCTCACATATCGCCCCCCTAAAATGCAAACCAAAAAAAAAATATGTAAATTACATATCCAATATTGTACCTTATGAAAAATCTAAATATAAATATATACGTATAAAATATAAATACATTATTTAATAAAATATAGGTATATTATTTACCAAATTTTTTATAAAAAACACTAAGTTAGTTACTTTGTAATTGAAATTTCAGTACATTTTTCATAAATTAAAAATAAGTACATTAATAATTTATAGAAACTACAGGTAAATTACTTTACAGTATACCTATAAACTGTGTATGGGTACCTTATTTGGAGAGGAAAAATAGGTTCATTTAAAAAAATAGTATATTATTTTACTAGGTACATTATTAGAGGAAAACAATTGGTACATTATTGGAGAGAGAAAATAGGTTCATTTAAATAAAAATCATAAAACAAATAATAGGTACTTTATTTAGAGAAAAAAAGGGTGCATTATTTAGAGAGAAAAAAAAAGAGGTACATTATTTAGAGAAAAAATAGGTTCATTTAAAAAAATGTTTTTCATAAAACAAACAATAAATAGCTTATCAAAATATTTTTCAACATAATTAGAATGTACACGATTATTCATAAACTATAATAAAATAGATTACTACTAGTAGTATAATTCATAAAAGAAAAACAACCAACAAAATTATTAAACAAACCAAAACGTTACTAATACGTTAATGTTGAATTATTTAATTTCAAATAAGTTTCTAAATTAATTCCTGCATCCATTAGAACCATTTGAATATCTTTCCAATTCAACGTGTGTCATTAGTTACACCCCCACATAACACGTTAACTTGTAAATAGGGGTAGTTTTGGAATCCAGAAAATAGAATAAATCAGATTTTAAGCTAGATTAGGTTTGCTTAGTTGGATCCTAGTCATTTGGTTTTATTTGAAAAAATTAGGTATTTTAAATAGAAAAATAAAGGAAAGGATTGTAGGTGATTAAAAATGAATTTTATGGGTTTAAGCTCAATTTACTATATATTGTATATGTTTTTTATACGAGAATAAAGAATATTTGAATACGATTATGTGGTATAATTTATTTTAATAAGAGAATTATATCGTATAACCATATTCCAATACTATAATTATAATTACTTGATAAACAGAACTTAATGGACATTATAATCATGGCACTAAACAAAACCGTGGGACGCCATATCCATATGACGGGACAAGATGAATGACGGTTCACATATGGAGTGGATGTGAAGCCTCACATTTGTCTCCTCCTTCGGACGACAGAGCTCAAGCACGAGTTCAACTAACAAATTTTGTTAGTTGGAGGTGGCTTGTAGACAGGAGGAGAAAGGTAGATACAATTTTATTTTTTTTATTTGTTAATTCTTGTTGGTTAGCGAAAAGAAAACAAGTTTACTATTTTGGGAGTATAGGAGGGCGCCGGAGGGGTACCCAAAGACCAACAACGCAGGCGTGAAGTCTTTTTCCAATATTGGTAGGTGCAAGGTAAGAGCATTCCACAGTGGGGCTGTAAATTCGGGGGGTGTTAAAGTCACTTTTAACATTCCCTTTACACCTCTAGGGGATTGTAAATATGTTTTTGCTCAGTGTGGGGGTGTAAATTCGGGAGTGTAGCCATGCGTCCCAACCTTTTATGTTGACTTTTCTTCATTTTTCTTCTCTTTTATCGGTGGGTCCCGCCTGCAAGGGATGTAAAAATGGATGCAAATATACATTTTATTTTACATCCCCATGGTTGGTGATGTATATTTACATCCATTTACATCTCACCATTGGAGATGATTCAGGTGACTCGGGGTGTATATTTAACATACACCCCCCCACTGTGGATGCTCTAAGGACTTCATGGTCCATTATTGGTAGGTACAATCTTAGTCATGGTCTCCTTCACAAAGACATTATCTTTAGAAAGAAGTTTACACTGGACTACGCTAATTATAGTTAAGTAACAAATTCATCATACATATATATATATATTGTGAATCCAACTTTAGAATTTTTCATTAATTAACATATTGTGAGTAGGCTAACCAATATAAAATCTATGAAACCTCTTGAACCGAAGAAGTTATATTGTATGATACCAAAATATTGTCACTTAAATATGTTGAAAAATTAATACAAGTCCCACATTGAAAACTTGACTAAATAAAATACAATCTATAATGAGTGGTTTACCGAGTCATTTGTGATAAAACCCCATATGTACTAGGCTTTGTAGGTGACTAAATTGGAGACATTATCGGTGTTGCTAATTGTGAACTGCTGACCCGTCTCACTAAATTTGAACAGATACACAATTAAGAAGCAAAGTATTTCTCCAAAATTGGAGCCAAACATTCATAGTCTCCATTGTGCCCACTGTTTATCACGTGGAGCATTATTATAGTAGTCGTCTAAATCACAACAACAATTCCAAACAACACAACAATCATACAGATAACATTTAGGTTCCTTATTTTCCAAAAAGCGAAAAATAAAAAGTAAAAAACCTCCAAACCGTACTGATAGATTTCGTTTATTAATTAATTCCATATTCAATAATCAGAATTCACAGGGTACTTGTTCCACAGTCATTTCTCTGTCTCTCTGCTCCTAATTCCCACTTGCTTTCTTATACTTGCTACTAAAAATAAGCCATGGAATACATTATCTCCCCATGTTCTTCACCCAATTTTTGTCAAGAAAACTCAGCCACATTTCAACAGCGTCTCCAATTCATAGTTCAAAACAGGCCTGAATGGTGGGCGTATTCGATTTTCTGGCAAGCCTCCAAAGACAGCAATGACCAAGTTGTTTTGTCATGGCTGGTGGCCATTCAAAGCTCAAGGGACCTTTGCATCCAAAAGAAGCAACAAAATGACCAGTAATTACCAACCCAAATTTGGGTTCAGCAATGTGGAGAGAAAGAAGGAGAATAACAGAGAAGTTGATGTTCTTTTCCATGAAGACATGGTGGACTTTGACATGAGGCTTGTTGATCATGGAGTTGGAGATGTTACTGATTCTGAGTGGTTTTACTTTTACACTGTTTCTTTTACCCAATCATTCGCTGCAGGCCATGGTAATAATAATATTCTGGGCCGTGCGTTTTGCTCTGGTGGTTTTGTTTGGCTTGCAGGTGACCATGAGCTTCAGTTTTATGAGTGTGAGAGAGTGAAAGAAGCTAGAATGCATGGAATTCAACTCTGGTTTGTGTTGCAACTCCATGTGGCGTACTTGAACTTGCTTCTTTGGATGTGATCAAAGAAGATTGGGGCCTTGTGCACTTATCCAAATCCCTCTTTGAATCAAGACAATAACAGGGTCTCAAAGCAGGGTAGCCGTGACGGCAATGTACTAATTTCTCTCCTGGAGGATGGGTTGTTTTCAGGAGGTGAAAAAGATTTGACCAGACAAGGTAAGCCAACAAGTTTTATTAACGGAGAAAGATTAAGTTGATACCAAATACTAATTTACAGTACTTGTACTTTGTATATATTGATTGGTTTTAAAATGTTGACCCAATGCCGACAATGACCTAGTAAATTAGTACCTAGTACCAAACAATTATTTCTCTTATGATTGTATGATTATTAATCACTACCACTTTTAGCTTAAACACTTTTAAATATATTATTGTATTTTAGCTTAAACACTTTTAAAATATATTATTGTAGGACATTTTACTCAAATTGTCAAACATGTTGTGTGTTGATGTTTAATATCTTTGTTTTGTCCAGAAAGTGGTGTAAAAGAAGCTACGCCTGTCAATATAGGTGGATCATCATCAGACTCACCTTCTGACTCTGTTGGTAATTTCACCTCTGAAAATGCAAAAAACATTCGATTGAAAAAGAGAGGAAGATCATCAAACCATGGAACTGGTAGAGAATCATCAACCCATGTTGAGGCAGAAGACATAGACGCGTGAAGCTTAACCATCGATTCTATGTCCTCCGCTCTGTTGTTCCGAATGTGTCGAAAATGGACAGGTCCTCTTTGCTTGCTGATGCTGTGGCATACATCAATCAGCTCAAACAAAAAGTTGAGGAATTGGAGGCAAAGATCCAAGCACAACCCCAAAATCCCAAAGTAGGTCATGTGAGCAATCTTGATCATCATCATCATCACAGCAGCCAAAGCACCGGCTCCAGAGTTGATAATCATAGTTCAAGTTATAATAATAATAAAGCAGGTGCTGCTCTGGAAGTGGATGTGAAGATTTTGGGCTCAGAAGCCATGATACGAGTTCAGTGTCCTGATCAAGATTACCCATATGCTAAATTGATGAATGCACTCAAAGCCCTAGGGTTTCAAGTTTACCATGCAAGCATTTCAAGTGTGAAAGAGTTAATGATTCAAGATGTTGTAGCAAGAGTACCTTATGGGTTCAACAGTGAGGAGGCAGTCAAAATGGGTATCATAAAAAGATGGTACAACTAGAAAGTAATTCAATAATCAATTCCCTAGCTAATAAGGACAATGATTTTGCATTGAGAGCGTCTCCTTTTTCTTGTTTAGTTGTTTGTTGTAATTTAAATAAGTTTAATAATTAAGGAGAGACTTGAAAGTTTTCCAAGTTTAACATGGTTTCCAATTTCTAAGTATAACAATTCTAAACTATAAATATATCATGTTAGTCAGTTAAAAAAAAATTATGTTAGTTAATTGTCATCAGCCTTTTTATCCAGACATTTTTTTTGTAACCAGTATAGTACTGTTTTGCTATCTCCGACCAATAATGTAATAACACGTGGAAAAGTTATCCTGCATGTCATTACGAGGGTAGCAAAAGTTAAAATTAATCAACATCTTCTATCTTTCTCATCAAAATTTACTGATGAACAATTTTTTTCTCGAAGGATCAGACATCTTACTTTTTAAATAAAATAAAAATGGCGTCAATTATTGAAGAGTATAAGTAATCAGTTGCCAATTTTTTTTAAAAAAAAAAGATGATTAAGAGCATCCACAATGAGCTCATAAACCACCTCTTTAGATAAAATTTTAGAGAGGAATTAGAAAAAACAATTATAGGGTTTTGATGGATGCATGACAGAATCAGATAAACCAGTAGTTTGTTTCTCTGACATAGGCTTGTCGGTTTCTGAGGTGTAAGTTCATATGATACAGGGAGGAATATTCCTTTAAAACTCCGATTAAGATAGTAGCCGAACATATGTTGACAAATTAGTCGACGGCAACATACCGGACATATGCTTGCTTATGCAGGTGGCATATCTATTAACATCAAAATGAAGATCTTTTTTTTGTTTATCTATACATATAAAGCAAAAGACAGAGAATGATAAAACATTCAAAATACTAGAAAATACCCTTGGTTAATGCAAACATTAAGAATTGAAATTATTAATTAAATGAGGATAATATGGTAAATTCACACTTTTATATTTTTTAAAAAATTACAATGAAAAGAAAATCAGATAATAGATCTTATTTTTATGGAACACAACTACCCATTATTTTTTTAAAATCTAAAATAAATTTACATTTAAAAAAAAAAACCTCTCGCAGGCGCGGAAGCGTGTGCGGAGAGACTAGTATATTTGAAATAATTTCAATTTCTTTTTTTAATATACACAAAATGCTTGAACCTCATGTCCAATAATGGCTTTACGTTGCCCGTGCCGTGGCCGGGAGATATATTGCCGGTGATTGGAATTGGGTGACTGCCAAAAGCAAAGGCTAAAAACCAGCCAACAAGGCTTGAATGAAAAGTGTTGAAAGAAAATATATGTATATAAAAGAAACATGTGCTGTTTTGTAAGAATACCACGACATCTGTTGAGGAGGAATGACTAAAATATATCAGGAGAGCATTAAATATTGCTCAACATTTCCCCTTTTTCTCATTAAATTGTCGGATGAAATAGTTGCACGAAAAGATGGGACGAGGTCCCCATGCAGTACCAAATTAAGTCTTCCAGCCAAAATGGTAGGCGCTGTTGGTGCCGCTCAATGATTTCTTGATTTTTCTTCCACTGCTTACCGACCATCTTCTGTCTCTAGCTTGAGTGATCGTATACGGGACGAGACATGTCGAAAGTATTATCAGCCATTTTAATTGCAAGACCAAATATAAACAAACTGACTTAAATTTGGCGTACAGAATTTGGTATGTCCTATTCTGATTTTGCTGTTCTTGTGTCTTCTTGCATCACTAACAATTTGGCTCCGTCCATGACAGGTCTACATGTGGCTCCGTCCTTTTGGCCAATCACTCACAATTTGACATGAGTTCCCTTAGCCAAATATGTACGGATCCAATATGTACCCTAAAAAGAAAAAGAAAAAGAATTGTCTCTAAACTTAATTCCAAATTGATGACCCCACCTCAGTCCTATACACCCTACTGCTTTATATAAGTACGAGCTTAATTATCACATAATCAGGTCCATTAGGGTCAATAATTATTGGCTTTCGGCAACATATCAAATCATGCAAGATATCTTCCTGCCTATCAATCAAAATTCTTGGAGCAATTAATACAATTTTTTAATCTGTTAATCTACATGTGGAAATGCATGCTAATCGATCATAGCAATGCTACTGTTTGAATGGTTTGATCTGGGGGCATTTGCCTAAATTAACAAAGCTTTGTTTGGGAGGATGCGGCTCCACCCTGGTGGACCGGACAGTGCGATCAATTAGATCCTTTGTATTCTTTATTGTTTTGTTTTTGGAGAAGTCATGGTAATCTTTTTTCTTAATCGGATTTTCATCTTTTGAGTTTTTTTTAAGGCAATGTTTTAACGAGATCACATTATGACTGCTCTGCTTTTATAGATTCTTGTTTAGAACTGATGTACTAAATTGCCTAGTTTGTTTAATGAATTTTTACCCTTTGATAAACAAATAAAAAACAAAAAACAAAGACTAGACAACCGGACTGAATCTAACAGAAGAGAAACGCCGTAAAATTGGACTATCATCATCATCATCGATTAATATCTAATTATTAATTAAATGCAATGTTTAATATCAATATCATTGAACACAAAGACATGAACTTGCTTCGAATGATATGAAAGTTGGAAATTTGCAAAAATGGCAGAGCAAGCAAAAGCAAAGCCTCATATTAGACAAGTTTTCCATGGCACCAAACCTCAGCTCAAGTGGGGGCCCTGCCCTCCATAAACTTATATCTCATAATGCAGAACATAATAATACAGGTACAAATTTAACCCTTGAGATATGAGGTGGTTGTGAAGCCCTTTCTGAACAAGCAGTACGTCTGTCTTTTTGACACCACAGAGATGATCAAGCTTCAATTCAACTACAAATTTTGTTAGGTGGATGTGAATGTGATTCTCTTGTTCTTTTTCTTTTTTAAATACTGAGGTGGGGGTTATTACTTTATTTTTTTTAGGTGAGATCCAAGGGTATCCACTGCCGACAGCAGTGATTAATCCCTTTTGCCGCGGGAGCTCTCCCAATGAAGGTAAACGGCTGGCCACGAAATGCGCTCCATTCCCATGGGCGGGGATCGAACCCCCAACCTCATGGTTAAGGAATGAGGTGAGCTACCTGGGGATTATTTATTTTGCTAGGCCCAAAAAGGGTTATTAAGCATGCAACAAAGGGATATATATATATATATATATATATATATATATATATATACATCTGTTTTGATTTTCTTGAGTTGGGGGTGTGGGGCAATCATTAAACTTTTCATTTTCATCAAGCCTGGCTTTCATAGCAACGACAAAATAATATTATAGAAAAAAAATTAAAGAATTGAATGCCGACACGGCTTAAATGAATCCAAAGTTATATTCGTGGACGGCTATTTCTTTCATAAATACTATATGTTTATGTTTTAATGAACCATTGACAGATACTCGAAGTTGAAAATATTGAAAATATTATATACTCAAAGTTGTAAAATACCCCTTCTGGGGCGTGTGACTGGTGTGGTGGTGGTGAGGCAGATATATGCTATAGATACCACACCTGAATAGTTGACATACAGACATGGAGTAACCTAAGAAAACAAATTAAATATTATAATACCTGAACCTGGAAGGCAGTAGAAAAACTCAAGTGAAAAGGAAATATTACAGTTTTGCAATTTTCGGCCAATTACGATATGTAAATGAAAAAATTTATCATATATGACATATCATGATTGATTGTGGATATAAAAAATTATTATCCGCATACCGTGTTTTACATAAGTGTTTCTCAGAAGACAGGTATGCTAGATGCTTATGCTTTAGCAACGTTTTCCACATTTAAGAATTATATAATAGGTTTTCAGATCTATGATACAATAATTAAATGCGAAGGATTTTGAATTGATGAAAAGCGTTATTGACAAAACAATTGTCAGGTGAGAGAGGTTGAGGAGGATTATCAGTCACAAAACTATGTATGGATTGACGAAGCAAATCTAGCCAAGCGATGAGCAACTCTATTGCATTGGTTCAAAGAGAGCATTAGCATCTCAATGCAATTTGAGAGAATTGCTTTTAGTAGCTATGGAGTGAAGAACCCAATTAACTTGGTTTTACATTAATGTTTTTTTTAACAGAAGAAATGCATTGAACTCAGCTATAAATGCTTATGCATGATGCCTGCTAATAATAATATGTTGGATTTGGACTTATTAACTCCAACAACTATTGTTGCAATAAGTGTATGCTATGTTGATAATTTTTTGCAGAGGAACATCAATAAAAATAATTTAGTTCTGGAAGTAAAATCTGAAATAAAAAATAAATAATAATAATCAGGGATTGGGGTGGGTTTGTGAGATAGTTTCTAGCGGGGACGGAAATTTCCTGAAAATTATTACAGGGGATGGGACTAGGGACAAGGACGGGGATGAGAGCAGACATGTTGATGGTATTGCCATATCCGACCTATTGCCATCCCTAATGTTCATCCATACTTATCAATCACAATCCGACAATATATGCAAAAATTTGAAACGTCGATATTTATGCACGATAAGAAATGGTATATGTCCTATTCCCATTCACTTGCTTGTTCTTATTTGGACAAATAATTAAGTGGCATAGTACTAGAGATGTTGATCGATCGTTTCCACATTTAGGGAATACATTTAAATTTGATGAATATGATATGAAATTACCATGCAACGACAAAACATATAAGATATCGACTGATAGGGAATTCCACTAGGTTTTTTTTTTTTGGGTGTGAAACAGGAGGCGCAACCATTTGTGGCTGAGAAATCCATTTATATTAAATTTTTATTCCAAAATATATTGTGGTAATTTGTTGTTTAAAGTTTACTTCCATCAGTCCTAAAAAAAGAACTATTAAACATCGTTCATCTACACACTCAATACATTATTATTTAAATTAGTCACCAAAATGTTAAGTTTTTGATTTTGGTCATCGCACTTCGCGTTGTCAACAAATTAAGTCCACTATCTCAACACATACCTTTATTGTGCATGAGGTTCAGTAAAACTATAATACGTACCTTTACGTAGAATTTGATTGGACTAGAACAATAGATGCACCACACATTCTTCAAAACGATAAACCTCCACGAGAGACACTAATAACACAACCTACAATCCTCCGCATCCATGACTTCTCTCACCTCCCGCCCAAATTTGTGGCCAAGTGGTCCTTCCCTCGTAAAATGATATCTCCATTATGCAGGCATGGGGACAAATAAGTGTGGACAGATAGATAAGGTGGGATGTGAATCCCTCTCTATACGAGTACATCTTTGTTCTTCAGACCATCGAGCACCAATAATTCAACTACAAGTCTGTTAGGTGGGATGGCTAGGGAGGTAGATGAATTCCTATTATTATTGGTGGCTCGGTTTGGATCCCCGCTTTTTCAAATGACACTTATTTAATTTAATTGAAATAGTCCAATGAGTCCGAGGAATTGCATATATTGCTTTCGTTTGAGTGGGACAAATGGTCCACACAAGTCGGGAGAAGTCTTTTTCCACAAGCTAACGTTATTCGTTTTCCCAGCATATCATGACCATATTTGCTAGACAATAACATATCATGACTACATTTACAGGCGCTAAAGGACCCATGAAAGCCCCTTGAATTGGGAGCCATGATGGAATCGATCAATTGGGCAACTTTTGTGACCTAATAGAAAGTTTCTCTATACTCATTGACAGATACTCTTTTGTTTATTATTATTTAGATGGGAAATTTCATTATGAAAATCGTGCCGTAGACTCTAACCACAATTTTTAAAAATAATATTTCTAGTCGCTCATGGCTCACGTGACTGGCTTGGGTATGAAAAGCAGGATTAGTCAAAACAGCTAAAATGCCTTTTGGTTGATTAGGTTAGATGGGAAATCAGTACCACAATCCCACTATTGGCCATACCTGTTTTCGAATTGTCTTCATGTCAAGCAGCTCACAACTTTGTCAATAAAAACAAAAGTTTGAGAAAACTCGTAAAAATTCTATTAGACAAATAAAAACAACAACGTGATGATAAATTCAAAGTTCATTTTTATGAAAGGGACGAAGCGAGACAAGATACCTTAAAAATATAAGAAACACTACGAATATTACTTGGCTTTTTACTTATAAGAAACTGTATCCTCTATGATGGTAACATGTATAAACACAATAAGTTAAATTTATGAACATATATTAATTTATTATTTTGTATAGAAAATATTTTTGCTCACCACTTTAACCTAAAGTGTATGTTTACCATTCTTCTTAATACTTGACACGTGTCCATATGTTATTATGATTAAATTTTTATTTTGATTTATGTAACCATGGTTATGCTTATTGACACATGTCAAGTATTGGAAAAGAATGGTAAGCATACACCTTGAGTTAAAGTGATGAACAAAATACTCCATTTAAAAAAAAAAAATATTAGGAACAATGCCAAATTTCCCAAAATTGAGTCACATTCATATTCCCAACAGTATCCTGTACGTTTAACCACATTAACAGGCATACATGTCCTCAGTGGAAATTTTAAATTGTAATTTAACACTCCGATATTTTTTAAATGATTTTTTATAATAATAAACAAAAAGACACCAGCTCTACAGGAACAGGTGGCTCTTTATTAATTCCCCTGTCAATCACAATTCACAAGTCAGAATCTGAACACCGAAGCCTCACTCACAAGGGCGGAACCAGGAATTTTTCAATGGGTGGGCTAGCTAAAGTTATTAGCTTAAAATCTAAGGACCAAGTTTTGTTTGGGTACTTACTATTTCTCTAGTTTTTCTAGAAATAAAAGTATACATTGGGATATAAAATAGTAAAGGTTTGAGAGTTAAAATCATGAGTGTTATTAAGAGATTATGTTTCCTAATTGAGCAACAAATTAAATATAAGATGATTATAGGCCTACAAAATTGAGTGGACAATGAGTTACAAGGCTACATTTGAGTGGGCTACTAAGTTTTTATGGGATGAATAACATTAAAATACATGTATATATTTTAATTTTATAAAAAGGCTACCTAGGCTAAAGCCCATGGTAGCCCTCTACCTAGTTCCGCCCTTGCTCTCTCACTCATTTTACTGTTTCTTCTTCTACTGCTTCTCCCTCATCCGTCTCTCTTTCCTGCTACTAATTCTCCCTTGCTTTGTAGCAACCCAAAAAAAATAATTTGAAGCCATGGAAGAAATTATTTCCTCAAGCTCTCCAACAAATTTTTGCCAGGAATACTCATCCATATTTCAAAAACGGCTCCAGTTCATATTTCAGAACAGGCCTGAATGGTGGGTGTATTCAATCTTCTGGCAAGCCTCCAATGACAGCAACGACCAAGTCTCTTTGTCATGGGCTGGTGGCGATTTCCGAATCAACAGAGACTTGGCCACCAAAGAAAGCAACAGGTGGTCAACAATTACAGCCCAAAATTTGGGTTCAACAATGTGGAGAGAAGGAAGGTGCTGAACAAAGATGTTGAAAATCTTTTCCATGAAGACATGGCGAACTTGGCAATGGTGGATCATAGAGATGTCACCGACTCCGAGTGGTTTTACTTTTACAGCGTTTGTTTAACCCAGACGTTTGCTGCAGGCCACGCCAGCAACAATGTTCTGGGCCGTGCGTTTTGTTCTGGAGGTTTTGTTTGGCTGGCAGGTGCTCATGAGCTTCAGTTTTATGAGTGTGAGAGAGTGAAGGAGGCTAGAATGCATGGAATTCAAACTCTGGTTTGTATTGCAACTCCTTGTGGGGTGCTTGAGCTCGCTTCTTGGATGTCATCAAAGAAGATTGGAGCCTCGTGCATCTATCGAAGTCGCTTTTCGGATCAGAAAACAACAAGAAGGTATCGCAGCGGGGCAGCTGTGAAGGCAATGCACTTGTTCATCTGCTAGAAAATGGCATGTTTTCAGGAGCTCAAAAGGAGATGACCAGACAAGGTAAGCACAAAATTTCGTTAATGTTTTAAAACCGAATAATTTACAGTTTTTTTTTTATTTTTATTTATATAATTATGTTTGATTAGTAGTTAATTGGTTATCGATCGATAATCTTTCAAATAATTGAGCAAATGCTGATAATGACATGGTAAACTAGTGGCAGACAATCTTTTCACTGTTTTTAGCTAAAATATTTTCCTAATATTTTATTGAAACGGGCGACATTCTTACTTATTCTGGTTCTTTTTATTGTTTTTCATGTTAGGTATATATGTGCGGGTTGAGAAAGAGAGTAAGAAATGTAGCTTTTGGGTCTTGTTCTAGTTGTGCTGTTATTGCAAGTGATGATTTCACCAGTTGTTTTATATGAGTATTTTCTGTTTGTTTGTGGAATACAAGCGATAGTTTAAACCACAGGAAAGAGGGGGTTCTTACACACCCTGTCAAAATGTCATTATTCCCGAAGGCTGTTATTTTATTCTAGAACATGTCATCCCAAATTTTAAATTAGCTTATCTTAACATGATACTTTGTTGAGACTAATGCATCTTCATACCCTAAATTTTTCATTAACATTATCGTTGAATATATTAAAGGTGGTACAAAAGAAGCTGCACATATCAATATCTGCGACTCATCACCAGACTCACCTTCGGACTCTGTTGGCAATTTCACCTCTGAGAATACAGCAAACACTCGATCGAAAAAGAAAAGAAGATCATCGTCAACTAACGGCACTGGTAGAGCATCACAATTATTAAACCACGTTGAGGCAGAGAGACAAGAAGAGAGAAGCTTAACCATCGCTTCTATGTCCTCCGCTCTGTGGTTCCTAATGTATCGAAAATGGACAGATCTTCTTTGCTTGCTGATGCTGTGTCGTACATCAACCAGCTCAAAGCAAAGGTTGAGGAATTGGAGGCCAAAGTACAAGAACAACCCAAAAACCCAAAGTGAGCAATGGAAGTAGCCTTGATCATCAGAGCAGCCAAAGCACCAGTTCCATAGTTAATCATCCACATTCAAGTTATAACAATAGATCAGTTGCTCCTTGGAAGTGGATGTGAAGATTTTGGGCTCCGAAGCCATGATCCGAGGTCCAGTGTCCAGATCAAGACTACCCATATGCTAGGTTGATGAATGCACTCAAAGCCCCTAGGGTTACAAGTTTACCATGCAAGCATATCAAGTGTGAAGGAGTTGATGATTCAAGATGTTGTTGCAAAAGTGCCTTATGGATTCACAAGTGAGGAGGCTATGAGAGTTTCTATTATAAAAAGTTGGTGCAACTAGAAGTTTGATTAGTTTTTTTGGTGAGGAGATTAACGCTATAGGAGGTTTTCTACCAAATTTATGTGTTGAATAAAACTGCTGTGTTTTTTACTTTTTATGCAAGTGCTTAATTTTTTTTTCTTTTTTAAAAGTTATCTCTCGTATGTATTATTATTAACTGTTAATGTATGAATTTTGAGTATTTCTTTTGGCTTCCTTGACAATTTTGCAAAAGGATTTTTTATTGTTTTATCAAGCTCAAGTTAGATTAAGAATAGCTTCTCTAGGTGTTCTTAACTATCAACTATCCTATGGAGGTTCAAGCAAATTGACAAAGGTAAATTTGCATTGCATTACATTGCATTTTCCAACTTCTGAAGATTATGACTAGTCCACCTCTGCGTCAGTAGGAATTCCAGCTCACTGTTCCAGCTGGATCATACCCATATGTGTTGTCTTATTCTGCAAATACCCAGCTGTCATTGAACGTTTTCTGACCTAAGGAATTGGTGTAATACCTTTGTATTCCTTTTTTTGGGGGCCGTCACTTTTGTAGGCAAGTTTGGAAAGTTTCTTTGGAAACTTTGCTTCTTCCTCAAGAGCCATCTTCATATTTTCATGTTTGAGTTCCAAATTGTTTCTTTTTGAAAACTGCATTTGAAAAATAAAAATCTGCATCTAAGTTAATTAAAACACTCTCTCATTTATATCTAGGTTAGATTCAGATTGATTTTCTTCAAGAGTATGGTTTCTTGAAGAAATTGGTCATTCTCCTTTGAATCCAAAGTTTGGTTTCGGTTTGAGTTTGAGCTTGCAAGCTAGTGCCATGGAATGATCGAGCTGGAGAAGGCAGCTGCCATTGCCATGAAGAACTAAGCTTCAAGCTTTGCTAAGTTGGAGAAGAAGATTGCACAAAGGAGGTATAGCTCATCTTCCTAAATAGATCTAGGTTTTGCTTGAGCTTGCTTGTATCCTTTGTAAGAATCTTTTTCTACTTAGTGGATGCCTGATCGGTTGATGACCTCCAGTTTTTCCCAATGGTGGGTTTCGGGTGAACAAAATCTGGTTTGCCTATCTGTAATTTTTTCTGGTGGTTTCGTTCTGGTGGTGTGACTAGTCATCTATATCTGCTGCTGTTTGTTGTTTGCTTTTGCTGTTTACTTGATAATGATGACTTCACACACTTTCACCATAGTTGTTGCCAGCACAGGGGATGCCTAGATTGATGGGTCCTTCTGAGTGCCTAGGTTGTCACTAGTAATCTCTAGGGCTGCAGGTACTTTGTGGCATGCTCTGTGTGTTCTCTTGATTGTTGAGTTGTTGGTCTTGTTTGTTTAGTTAAATTTACCCTCATCGCCCTAAGTGCCAATTTTACTAACAACAATTAATTAGCAGATTGGTTTGTTTGACCAAAAATAAAATAAAATTGGCACTTATTCGTTGGAACGAGGAAGAACAACATCCATCAATTCGAATTTACACGAGATAATCAAAAGCAAGTAAACTACAGAATAGGTAAGTTCTGAAATAAATGGAAAATGAAAAATGAACATAAATGCCTGGAGCTGGAAGGCATGAAAATTCAGGGTGGTGGTGGGTGTGTCCCTATACTTTGTCGTTTCTAGTAGGGGCATATAGTACTGAAATTGACAAGGAAATATGGAGGAATATTTGTCACAAATAACTTCCTGATGCTATTTGCTAAAATGTTATTTGTGATACTAATTTGTGATACTAGGTGTCTTCACACATGAAAGTCTCACCATCACACATACTAGTGATGTTAAATGAATTTTAAAATCTGAGAGGGTATTTGGGACCAATTGGGACCAATTGGTACTGGAAATATTAATTATGACACAAAATAGTAAATTATTGTCACCATTAATTGGGACCAATTGGTACTGGAAATATTAATTATGACACAAAATTAAGATATACCCACTTTGTCCTGACTGAGAAGTATTATTTGTAATATTTTTCATTTTAGTCAGGGCATATGAAATCTTAATATGTCTATTCGATTTGGTTGAGTTGGGCCGAAGCCCAACAACTTGGTTGAGTTGCCACCTTGTCCCAAGGGCAGGACTATGTAAATGTCATCAAGGCAAGAACGAAGCCTAAGCTTGTGTGGGTGGGCTTAGTTCACTATGATTTGTGATAAAAAAAAGAAGCCTTTTTTTGTTATATTTAGTTGACGGACTCCACAATCGCGATGTATCAGATACACCCAATAGTGTTTATGTTTATCTCCGTTTGTTATGATCAGTTGATTGCTAATGTGATTTGAAGGCTTATGTTTCCACATTCTTAGTGCATTATTCATTCATCACATTTGATGTTTTATGATTTCGCTTCACTTACATGCGCCAAACAAACTCATCAAAAGTGTAAAAACTTACATGTAAAGGGAATAACATTGTTTTTGCTATTCCCGGCTAATAAAACAATGACACATGAAAAAGTTATCCTAACGTTATTGACCAGAGATAGCAAAAAGTATGATCCCCTTATATGAGAGTTTCTCTCCATCCAGAGGCAGTGCTGTTCGAATTAACAACCATTGTTGTGCTTGTGGCTGACATCTCCATGAAATTTTAATTCCAAGATATCATTTTGTTTGTTGGTGCAAGGTTAATTCCAAAATCGACGACCCCGCCTCAATCCTACAGAAACTATTAACAAAGACTACTTTCCATTGTCACATCCAAAATCGATGAGCCCATTGAAATATTAATCCAGTGTATACGAGGAAACAATTAGGCTCTGTATATATAGTTAGGTTAGGTCCACAAAATTGTTGTCTGCAGACTAAATCGAAAGAACTGTCATTAGGACATTGTGGGGCAGAACTCTTTTGTACGATATTAGGATTTTGTGACCTCATCAAAAGTCATCCACAGTTTGGTTAGGTTCACAAAATTGTTGTGAACTGTCATTAGGACATTGGTTTACTTTCCCTCTCCTTGTACTGCATGTGGTCAGAAGTCGTCGAGTCATGATTCATGAAGTCTCCCTCAGTTTTGTTCACAATTAATGGTTCATACTCTCTGCACAATATGAACGCATATCTACTTTGGTAGCATCTCATACTAAGATAATTCCAAGTAAACTGTTCAAGTGATTGGATTGGCCACAGGAGTCAAAGATTAGGATCATGACGTTACAAAAATGAGAGTCGATACTCTAGCAATGTAATGAAGTCAATTGTATGTAGTTAACATTTATATTTTAAAATAGAAGTCATTTAGTATATACGGGTTAGGACAGTTTGTTAGGGTAGTGAGTTCGCCCCCTTTCTATACAAGTTCAAAGCCTCCTCCTAGTAAATTAGATTTAATAGACGTGATTTGTACTAAATTAAAATATTAATTACTTGAGTCGTGAATATAAAACGCGTAAAATTAAGTAGTATTTTACTTTTTGGTTTGGGTGTGGGGCCAAAGGCCCAAAGACAAATAAGACAAGTCATTATTCAACTTGTTTGATTTGGTTGAGTAGGGCCAAGGGCCACACGAGCAACATGGGGGAAGAAATGGGATCGCAAGAAGTAAACGGGTGCTAATTTTCCTTCCTTACCAGGTAAATAGAGCTCTTACATTTCTGCTAATAACAATGTGACATGTGTGCAGAAATTTTACTTTTTGTGTTTTCGATGAATTAGTTTTGCATATGTGTCAAACTGTGATTCGTAAGAAGAAAAAGTTTCCTTATCGGAAAGGAGGCAAGTAGTATTCATAAAATAATAGGTTGGTTTTTATATCATAGCAACAGAAAGCAACCCAAGAATCCATATAACCAAGAAAATTCCAATTTGTTGTAGGAAGTTTTGAGTTTAAAATTCGTGGGACAACAAGTTTCTGAAGTACCATTATTCCTTTAGTTACATATCTATCATCAAAGACGTACAACTTTTAATTTTATTTTCTAATCCTAATTATGATAATATAAATCATCAAAGACGTACTCAAAGTCTCACAGATTACTTATTACAAATTTGAGGCAATTTGAAATGGTCAGATACCTTATGAGACATTGAAGCGGACATTGAAGTCGACATTGAACAACTTATTCTGTCTTGATATATTATAATATATATATATATATATATATATTATATATATATAATATATATATCTATTAAGATGATATTATCACCTTGTGAACACGAAATGATCAGAAACATGCATTGAACGATTAAATGGGCCAAGAAATCTTTTTCCGGCGCCTTCCATGCACAACATAAGCACGCCCCATGGGACCAATTGATGTCATAATTAGTACGATTGTGGTGCCCGCATGCCACGTGGAGTTTTTGACCTAGCATCAATCAATTTTGAAGTGGAAAAGTGCATTATTGCCACAAACTTAACCAAATTTAATAAAACAAAAGCAAATAGAATAAAACATATATGACGACATATATTAATACTAGATCACCCGAACTTATATAATGTAGATTGTTATGTCACATTTCTAAAGTTGAATTAAAACCAATCACACTCGCCGCTTATATAAAGCTACACATTTAAATAAATAAAAAAAAGATTTTTAAACTGTTCATAATTATTATGAGAAGGTAAAAGATTCGGTCATTTATTAATACTATATATTTGATATGCATGAGAGATGTGTTTTAATTAGATTATCATGGAGATATTTGTTATGTCGCATTTCCGTCATGATGATTATTCTTTGTTCTTTAATTTTAGGCTTAAATTCTAAAATGGTCCTTGTGTTTTATCACGTTGGCCAATTTAGTCCTTGTGTTTTAAATTTGGCCAACTGCTCTCTCTCATCGTCCTCTCACCAAAATAGTGATTTAACCAACTAGTACTGCTAAAATACAGGGCTAAAAGCACAACTTGCATTTGTGCTCTTTTTGTCAAACAGCACGGATAATCGTGTTATGTGACGATGCCCATGGTGCAATTACTTTAAAGTAGTCAGTGTACTCTATAGCAATTTTCATTGATTAAAGCACAAATGTGTTGCTTTGTGGCAAGTATTTAGAGCACGAATGAACCATTTATGTTTTTTATTTTGACAAATGACTGAAATGTCAGATTAACTGAATTTACATGTGTGAGCTGAGTACGGTTTCAGAATCGTGCTCAATAGGGTATATTTCTTATAAAAAATATAAACACAATTTGAAAACCGTGCTCAATGCCATGATTGTTTAAATAAATAAATAAATAAATAAATATATATATATATATATATATTATTATATATATTTTTTTTTTTAATCACAAATAGTCCCTCAGGTTTGTGAAATTATCGCCTTTCGTCCTTAATGTTTTTTTGTGACGTTAATAGTCCTTAAGGTTATACTCCACACATCAAAATGGTACATGCCGTTAACTTCCGTCAAATTTTCTGTTAAAAATCTTGACATGGCATATATGTGGGCCACACATCCAATAATATATAACCACGTGGCTTTAAATAAAATATTAATATATTTAAATAAAGTACGTTACTAAAAAAAGATCACCATATAGCATTTTCTCTTTCCTTTTTTTGCCAAACACCAAAAGCTTTTTCGGAATTGATTCAAATACGTACAGAGCAGGTGGGTAGGCTAAGAAATTATAAATTTGAAAACAACTCTACAGAAGGAGAATGAGGATAATCATATTGTCCTCGTTAGCTTACAGAAAAACTAGTTATTGGTTGACTTATAATTTCTAGTTGTACCACCTTTTATAATACCCATTCTCATGGCCTCCTCACTAGTGAACCCATAAGGCACTCTTGCCACAATATCTTGAATCATCTCTTTTACACTTGAAATGCTTGCATGATAAACTTGTAACCCCAAGTTCATCGGTTAAGCATTGAAAATTCATAACCTGAACTTGCAAGCATCAATAGCATTGCAATTACCAACCCTAAATCCATGAACCCTGGTAGCATCTGAATTATTCACATGCATGTTCCTCGTTATATTTAATAATTAAGACAAGAAATATGCAGATATGAATTTCCTTTGATTTACAATATGTGAGTATGTCAATCTTAAGAGTTGCAAATACAACAAGGAGGATTACAATATGTGCTTGATGCAAAGAAAAGAATGATCTTGGAGAATTATGCCTGGTAAAAGATTGACAAGACAACAAAGTGTCAATAACTGTTGAGAATATTCGTATGTCTTCACTTCTCGTGAAAGTTTCACATACCTCCAACCTGAATGTACAAAAAAGAAAATTGATTGAAGTTATTAAAGAAAAGCAATCTTTTCATATTATTTTCAATACAACCTGAATAACTGGTGTCGGAAAGTGGGATGTTTTCAGGACTTCAAAAGACTTCCCCAGACAAGGTAAGCATCAAGTTTAAGTTAATAGAGAGTGGCTGATACCATATTATATCAAATATTGACCAAAAATGCTGACAATGACATGGTAAATTATTTTAAACATTTCGTTATTGAAACAATTTCTCTTGACATTGATTGTTGTTGATATCACATTTTGACCAGAGGGTGATACAAAAGAAGCTGCACCTATCAATTGGTGGCTCCTCATCAGACTCACCTTCTGATTCTGTTGGCAACTTCATTTCTGAAAACACAGAGAGCACTCGATTGAAAAAGAGAGGAAGATCAAAACACCATGGACCAGGTAGAGAATCACAATTGTTAAACCATGTTGAGGCTGAGAGACAGAGGCGAGAGAAGCCTAACCATCGCTTCTACGTCCTCCGCTCTGTTGTTCCGAATGTGTCGAAGATGGACAGATCTTCTTTGCTTGCAGATGCCGTGGCATACATCAACCAGCTCAAATCAAACGTTGAAGAATTGGAGACCAAACTCCAATCACAACCCAAAATATTGACACCAAAATATTTGTTACGTATTACGTTAGTCAATTGTCATAGGGATATTTTGAACTAGGGCATCTGAAGTCTCCATGTATGCAATTATAGCATTGTTCAATACTCTCCCCTCTCATCGTCCTCTCAGTGCCTACTTTTCACGCTGGATTATTTTCCTTTTATTATATATTATATCATCTTTTGGACCCATGTTTCTCTTGTTATACCTCTCAAATAAGTTTATGGGGCTGATCTTTACGGGGCTCATTCACATTGTATCAAATCGTCTATTTTTCATATTCTTTCAAAAATCACCTCTACAAATATATATACAGAATCCGCTATGCAAAGCCAAACTAGATCGTATATATAATCTGAATTCACTATACTGGATCAGATGTCGAAATATTTAGAGAACCATTCTTGTACTAATTTTAATTCGAAAAGACCTTGTGGTAATTTGTTGTTTAGGGTTACTTCCCGATCAATGAGTAGTGCCGATCACTACAGCATATTCCTTCCACAATCTCCATAATAGTTCTTTGGCTGTGACGTGTGTGTCAATTCATGCATGCAGGCAGCAGGACCATTCCTGCACTTCTTTCAAAATCGCTGGGACATAAACAAATTTTAATCCATTCTACAAGGAAACAATTAATCCCCAGAATATTTAATTAAGCACACAAACATGTGCTAAATGCATGCCCACAAACGACCCCTTCGCAGAATCAGAAAATTAAGCCTCTGCATTATTGCATTAATCTCACACGTGGCAAATGCGTGCCCCGACAAAGTTTCTTTCTAGACAGAGCTAATCAATCAAGTAATCAACCTCTTTGTAATTTTCTCGGGACCATTTTTAAATAGGACATTGCATGGTCGGTACTATATAGCCGCAACTAACATATAACTGTGTCTAGAAACAGCAAGTTGCTGTGCGACTATGTGATTTTATTGAGGAAGATTTTAATATTTGTCGACGGTGATATTATTGTTTTGCTATTGAGTTGAAAAAATATCGCTTGCTTTGAAAAAAGAAAAAACAAATCAAATGAATTGTCATGGCATTAGTTTTGTTATGGTTAAGGACCCGGGCAATGATATGATACATACCCTACCTACCGGATTAAAATATGAACAATATGCAATGCCCAATTTTCCTGGCAGACAACTTTCAAATAAGTCCAGAACATTAAAAATATAGTGGCACAGACTCCCAAAATCGTGGGGGCCTAAATTTAGTGTGACAAATAAAGAAAGATTAAAATATAATTTCATATAATATAAGTAAGTGAGATAAGATCACCAAAAGGCCTTATACACGCGGAAAAACGTGGTACCTGCTGGAAAAGGACATGCTTGAGGGATCCCTGCAAAGTTTTCAGTAATAATTTATTTATTAGATATTATAAATAAACCCAATCCTAGACATGTATTTATAAAAAAAACCAAACACTATTTAAACATAGAAACACACCCAAATCAACCCCACAATTAACATTGTATATTTTTTGGTGTGTTTATAAATGGATTTTGAGTGTGTGTAATGATGGGTTTTGGGTGTGTTTATAAAGTGTTTGGGTGTTGGGTTTTTTTATAATTTCAGCTCCCATTTTTGGTGTTTTAGTGAAACTCCCTTTATTTATATGAGATTTTAGTAGGCAATATTTGTACCACGTGAAAGATAACTGGCATTGATAAAATGCCATATGCATCCATGCATTTTTTTTATATTTATAGATAATTAGATTGTCGTATGATAAAAATATATATCTACTTTTCGTAGCTAATGAAATATTATCTCTCTTGCGTTCAAGTGTGTGAGGTGTCATGCATGTGCACTGCATATGTTGTAAGATTTGCAATTAATGGAGAAATCAATGTGAGACTTGCATGATTATTTCGCAAGATAAGATATATTATATGACTTGTCGAATATAGATCCTTACATTTTTATTTCCTAGATATAGATTTATATTCTATAAATTTAGGTGGTCAAACCCAATTTCAAATTAAATGGACCAATATGAGAAGAGGGGTCATATGAGTCCCTTATATGTTTACATCATTGCCATCAAATTTAGATATTTAGAGTGTTGCGAAACGAACGCTAAAATTAATTGAGCACACCCTAAGAGCTAAATACACCACAATATTAAAAAAAATAAAATTAACTAAGTACACATATTAACTACCAAAAATACTCGTAATACCTTATACAATTAAATAATTGAAAATATTTTCATAAAACTAAAATATGATAAAACCTACCCAGTCCCCCACTCTCCCTCTCCTCCCACAACTGCCTCCACACCCCTGCCGTAACCCCAAATTATCATCTTGATCATCGTACATCAAGTGTGCTAGCACTTATATTCTTTTATCATCATGTCAACTAAATCCAAGACAATGTCATTTTCCATCTCGATCAATCAAAGAGCTTTCCTACTTATATGAGCCAAATTCATGTCATCGTGCTATTTGACTTGCCTGGGTGTGTTCACATGGAAGATAAATGTTGTCCTCTCTTTAAATTAAGTATAAATGAAGCCAAGGTGAACGGGTTCTTTTGTTTTTTTTCTTTTAATAGTTGCATACTAGAATCAATATGTGACAACATTTCTTTGACTATGGTTGAAGATGGTGAATAGGGTGTATTATTAAAATTACATTTGTTTCACAATTAAATATTTTTTTTTGGTCATTTTATATTATGGTACATTAGTAATTCAATAAATAGTTTGGTAGTATGGTATATTCAGTTAATTTTATGGTTCGTTTAGCAACACTCTTTATTTATAATTTATTTCAAGTATTTCATTAATTGCCATAATTGTAATTAATACTCCCTATTAATAGCATATCAATCACCCCATTTCTTTTGGTTGTCATTCCCTCTCACATATCGCCCCCCTAAAATGCAAACCAAAAAAAAATATGTAAATTACATATCCAATAATGTACCTATGAAAAATAAAATATAAAATATAAATATATTATTTAAAAAAATATAGGTATATTATTACCAAATTTTTTTTATAAAAAAAAACTAAGTAAGTTACTTTGTAATTAAAATTTATGTACATTTTTCATAAATTAAAAATAAGTACACAATAATTTATAGAAAATATAGGTACATTATTTACCCATAGGTAAATTATTTTACGTATATACCTATAAATGTGTATGGGTACATTATTTGGGAGAGGAAAAATAGGTTCATTTAAAAAATAGTTATTATTTTACTAGGTACTTATTAGAGGAAAAAAATTGGTACATTATTTGGAGAGAGAAAATAGGTTCATTTAAATAAAAATCATAAAACAAATAATAGGTACTTTATTCAGAGAAAAAAAGGGTGCATTATTTAGAGGAAAAAAAAAAGGTACATTATTTAGAGAAAAAATAGGTTCATTTAAAAAAATTGTTTTTCATAAAACAAACAATAATAGATTATCAAAATATTTTTCAACATAATTAGAATGTACACTATTATTCATTAAACTATAATAAAATAGATTACTACTAGTAGTATAATTCATAAAAGGAAAACAACAACAAAATTTATTAAACAAACCAAAACGTTACTAATACGTTAATGTTGAATTATTTAATTTCAAATAAGTTTCTAAATTAATTCCTGCATCCATTAGAACCATTTGAAGATCTTTCCAAATTCAACGTGTGTCATTAGTTAACCCCCACATAACACGTTAACTTGTAATAGTGGTAGTTTTGGAATCCAAAAAATAGAATAAATCAGATTTTAAGCTATTTAGGTAACTTGCTTAGTTGGATCATAGTCATTTGGTTTTATTTGAAAAAAATGGTATTTTAAATAGAAAAATAAAGGAAAGGATTGTAGGTGATTAAAAATGAATTTTATGGGTTTAAGCTCAATTTACTATATTGTATATGTTTTGATACGAGAATAAAGAATATTTGAATACGATTATGTGGTATAATTTATTTTAATAAGAGCGAATTTATCGTATAACCATATTCCAATACTATAATTATAATTACTTGATAAACAGAACTGAATGGACATTATAATCAGGGCACTAAACAAAACCGGGGACGCCACATCCATATGACGGGACAAGATGAATGACGGTTCACATATGGAGTGGATGTGAAGCCTCACATTTGTCTCCTCCTTCGGACGACAGAGCTCAAGCACGAGTTCAACTAACAAATTTTGTTAGTTGGAGGTGGCTTGTAGACAGGAGGAAGAAAGGTAGATACAATTTTATTTTCTTTATTTGTTAATTCTTGTTGGTTAGCGAAAAGAAAACGAGTTTCACTATTTTGGGAGTATTATAGGATGCGGCCGGAGAGGTACCCAAACGACCAACAACGCAGGCGTGAAGTCTTTTCCAATATTGGTAGGTGCAAGGTAAGGACTTCATGGTCCAATATTGGTGGGTACAATCTTAGTCATGGTCCCCTTCACAAAGAACATTATCTTTAGAAAGAAGTTTACACTGGACTACGCTAATTATAATTAAGTATCAAATTCATCATATATATATATTATATATTTATTTATTGTGAATCCAACTTTAGAAGTCCCACATTGAAAACTTGATTCAATAAAATACAATCTATAATGAGTGGTTTACCGAGTCATTTTGTGATAAAACCCCATATGTACTAGGCTTTGTAGGTGACTAAATTGGAGACAATTAATGTTGCTAATTGTGGACTGCTAACCCGTCTCACTAAAATTTGAACAGATACACAATTAAGGAGCAAAGTATTTCTCCAAAATTGGAGCCACACATTCATAGTCTCCATTGTGCCCACTGTTTATCACGTGGAGCATTATTATAGTAGTCGTCTAAATTCACAACAACAATTCCAAACAACACAACAATCATACAGATAACATTTAGGTTCCTTATTTTCCAAAAAGCGAAAAATAAAAAGTAAAAACCTCCAAACCGTACAGATAGATTTTCGTTTATTAATTCCCATATTCAATAATCAGAATTCACAGGGTACTTGTTCCACAGCTTCTTCATTTCTCTGTCTCTCTTGCTCCTAATTCCCACTTGCTTCCTTATACTTGCTACAAAAAATAAGCCATGGAAGACATTATCTCCCCATGTTCTTCACCCAATTTTTGTCAAGAAAACTCAGCCACATTTCAACAGCGTCTCCAATTCATAGTTCAAAACAGGCCTGAATGGTGGGCGTATTCGATTTTCTGGCAAGCCTCCAAAGACAGCAATGACCAAGTTGTTTTGTCATGGGCTGGTGGCCATTTCAAAAGCTCAAGGGACTTTGCATCCAAAAGAAGCAACAAAATGACCAGTAATTACCAACCAAAATTTGGGTTCAGCAATGTGGAGAGAAAGAAGGAGAATAACAGAGAAGTTGATGTTCTTTTCCATGAAGACATGGTGGACTTGGACATGAGGCTTGTTGATCATGGAGTTGGAGGAGATGTTACTGATTCTGAGTGGTTTTACTTTTACACTGTTTCTTTAACCCAATCATTCTCTGCAGGCCATGGTAATAATAGTATTCTGGGCCGTGCGTTTTGCTCTGGTGGTTTTGTTTGGCTTGCAGGTGACCATGAGCTTCAGTTTTATGAGTGTGAGAGAGTGAAAGAAGCTAGAATGCATGGAATTCAAACTCTGGTTTGTGTTGCAACTCCACGTGGCGTACTTGAACTTGCTTCTTTGGATGTGATCAAAGAAGATTGGGGCCTTGTGCACTTATCCAAATCCCTCTTTGAATCAGACAATAACAGGGTCTCAAAGCAGGGTAGCCGTGACGGCAATGTACTAATTTCTCTCCTGGAGGATGGGATGTTTTCAGGAGGTAAAAAGATTTGACCAGACAAGGTAAGCAACAAGTTTTATTAACGGAGAAAGATTAAGTTGATACCAAATACTAATTTACAGTACTTGTACTTTGTGTATTTGATTGGTTTTAAAACGTTGACCCAATGCCGACAATGACCTAGTAAATTAGTACCTAGTACCAAACAATTATTTCCCTTATGATTGTATGATTATTAATCACTACCACTATTAGCTTAAACACTTTTAAAAATATTTATTGTAGGACATTTTACTCAAAATTGTCAAACATGTTGTGTGTTGATGTTTAATATCTTTGTTTTGTCCAGAAAGTGGTGTAAAAGAAGCTACGCCTGTCAATATAGGTGGATCATCATCAGACTCACCTTCTGACTCTGTTGGTAATTTCACCTCTGAAAATGCAAAAAACATACGATTGAAAAAGAGAGGAAGATCATCAAACCATGGAACTGGTAGAGAATCATCAACCCATGTTGAGGCAGAAAGACAAAGACGCGAGAAGCTTAACCATCGATTCTATGTCCTCCGCTCTGTTGTTCCGAATGTGTCGAAAATGGACAGGTCCTCTTTGCTTGCTGATGCTGTGGCATACATCAATCAGCTCAAACAAAAAGTTGAGGAATTAGAGGCAAAGATCCAAGCACAACCCCAAAATCCCAAAGTAGGTCATGTAAGCAATCTTGATCATCATCATCATCACAGCAGCCAAAGCACCGGCTCCATAGTTGATCATCATAGTTCAAGTTATAATAATAATAAAGCAGGTGCTGCTCTGGAAGTGGATGTGAAGATTTTGGGCTCAGAAGCCATGATACGAGTTCAGTGTCCTGATCAAGATTACCCATATGCTAAATTGATGAATGCACTCAAAGCCCTAGGGTTTCAAGTTTACCATGCAAGCATTTCAAGTGTGAAAGAGTTAATGATTCAAGATGTTGTAGCAAGAGTACCTTATGGGTTCAACAGTGAGGAGGCAGTCAAAATGGGTATCATAAAAAGATGGTACAACTAGAAAGTAATTCAATAATCAATTTCCCTAGCTAATAAGGACAATGATTTTGCATTGAGAGCGTCTCCTTTTTTTGTTAGTTGTTGTTGTTGTAATTTAAATAAGTTTAATAATTAAGGAGAGACTTGTTTGTTTTCCAAGTTAAACATGGTTTCCAATTTCTAAGTATAACAATTCTAAACTAAATATATCATGTTATTAAGTTAAAAAAAAATTATGTTAGTTAATTGTCATCAGCCTTTTTATCTAAAAAAACTTTGTAACCAGGATAGTACTATTTTGCTATCTCCGACCAATAATGTAATGACACGTGAAAAAATTATCTTGCATGTCATTGCGAGGATAGCAAAAGTTAAAATTTAGTAAACATCTTATATCTTTTCTCATCAAAATTTATTGATGAACAATTTTTTTCTCGAAGGTCTAGACATCTTACTTTATAATTTTTTTTTTTATTTAAAAAAAGGGCATCAATATATTATTGAAGAGTATAAGTAATCAGTGCCAAATTTTTTTTTTTAAAAAAATAGATGATTAAGAGCATCCACAATGAGCTCCATAAACCACATCTTTAGATAAATTTTAAGGAGGAATTAGAAAAAACAACTATAGGTTAACCAGTAGTTTGTTTCTTAGACATAGGCTTGTCGATTTTTGAGCTGTAAGTTCATAACGATACAGGTATGAATATTCCTTTAAAACTCCGATTAAGATAGGAGCCGAACATATGTCGAAAAATCAGTCGACGGCCACATACCGACATATGCTTGCTTATTGGGACATGTAGGTGGCATATCTATTAACATAAATGAAGATCTTTTTTTTGTTTATCTATATATATAAAGCAAAAGACAGAGAATGATAAAACATTCAAAATACCAGACCCTTGGTTAATGCAAACATTAAGAATTGAAATTATTAATTAAATGAGGATAATATGGTAAGTTCACACTTTTTCATATTTAAAAAAATGAAAACGAAAAGAAATTCAAATAATGGATCCTATTTTATGGAACACAATATTCATATCTTTTACTTCTAAAATACATTTTAATTTTTTTTATAAAAAAAAAGCCTCTCACACATGCGGAAGCACATGCGGAGAGCTAATATATTTTTAAATAATTTCATTATCTTTTTCTTTCATATATACAAAATGCTTGAACCTCCTGTCCAATAATGGCCTTTACGTTGCGTGCCGTGAACGGGAGATTATATTGCCGTTGATTGGAATTGGGTGTGATTGCCAAAAGCTAAGGCTAAACAACCAGCCAACAAGGCTTGAGTGAAAAAGTGTTGAAAGAAAAAAAATATATATATATATATATATATATATAATATATATATATATATATGTATAAATAAAGAAACATGTGACTGTTTTGTAAGAATATCACGACATCTGTTGAGGAGGAATGACTAAACTATATCAGGAGAGTCAAAGCATGTGATATATATGCATTTTATTGTACATTAAATATTGCTCAACATTTCCCAATTTTCGAATTAAATTGTCGGCTGAAATAGTTGCACGAAAAGATGGACGAGATCCCCATGCAACTACCAAATTAAGTCGACAGCCAAAATGGTAGGCTCTCTTGGTGCCACTCAATGATTTCTTGATTTTTCTTCCACTGCTTTCTGACCATCTTCTGTCTCTAGCTTGAGTGATCGTATACGTGATGAGGCATGTTGAGAGTATTATTCTACTTCATTAGCTATTTTAATTGCAAGACCAAATAAATAAACAAACTGACTTAGATATGGCGTACACAATTTGGTATGTCCTATTCTGATTTTACTGCTCTTGTGTCTTCTCGCATCTATTTTGGATAAAAGGAAGTATTTAACGTAGTGTAGCTGAGTGGCGAAGCTAGAAGCTAAGTATATTTTAACTAATATGCATATAATGCTTAAGAAATAATGGGATTTTCATGGAGTTTAGGGGGGCATGTCCATGACAGGTCTACATGTGCCTCTGTACTTAGTGGCGGTGGTGATTTAAGTGCTGATGTCCCCTCATTTTTGGGCCTTTCACTCGCTATTTGACATGAGAGGTTCCCTTATTACAAAGCCAACCCCAAAACGAAAAGGGGAATGCTAGCAACCTTCTCTCCAACTTTCTTTTTTGGACCTTCTTCATTTTCCTCATGACATTGTGTCACTTTTCTTACACTTAAAACAATGTAACTAATGCATCAAATAAGCTAGCATTTGTTTTCTAAGTTTACCCTTATTAAATGTATTCTCCTTCAATTTGTTCAAAATAATTTTACAACTCTATTACCGCATGTAAAAAATTAATAATAAAAAATGTCAGTTTAAAAAAAAAGAAAATGTCCATTTTTTTTTATAGAGACAAAACGTCTATTTTTTAAACACAAAAGAATGACATAAAAAAAAACACTCAATAGAAAGATCACGTTCATTAATTGCATTTTTTTTATACTACTAAATAAAGTTAAAGAGCATTTCAGAAATAACTAAAAATATTTTAAAACCCCCCATAATCAGATTCCAAAAGGAGTTCATAGTTTTATTTATATTTATTTATATCCCTTATTGCCTTTGGAGTCCGATTATTTGAAGAAAAAAATCCTAAAATTCTGGAGTCTTTTAGAAACAAAAAATAAACTAACTTTTTTTCTTATTAATTTTTAACAAGGTGGTAAGAACTTTGTAAATTTTTTTGATAAATTAGAGGAAACATTAAAATCAATATATTTAATAGGGGTAAATTTGGAAAACAAATGTTAGCTGGTTTGATGCATTAATTGCATTGTTTAAGTGTAAGGAAAAGACACATTTCATGACGAAAAGGGAAAAGGTCCAAAAGAGAAGGTTGGAGAAAAGGTTGCTAGCATTCCCAAAAGGAAAAAATGACACGATGGAGATATCTGTGATTTGTCTCTAAACCCTTTTGTCTCTAAACTTAATTCCAATTGATGACCCCCACCTCAGTCCTTACGAGCTTAATCATCACATCATCAGGTCTAGGGTTTAGGGTCGATAATTGTTGGCTTTCGGCATCATTATCAAATCATGCAAGGTATCTTCCTGCCTATCATTCAAAATTCTGTACAATTTTTAATCTGTTAATCTACACGTGGAAATGGATGCTAATCGATCATAGCAATTCTACTGTTTGAATGGTTTGATCTGGGGGCATTTGCCTAAATTAACAAAGCTTTGTTTGGGGGGATGCGGCTCCACCCTGGTGGACCGGACTGTGCGATCAATTAGATCCTTTGTATTCTCTATTGTTTTGTTTTTGGGAGAAGTCATGGTAATCTTTTTTTCTCAATCGGATTTTCCTTTTTTAAGTTTTTTTTCAGGCATTGTTTTAACGAGGTCACATTATGACTGCTCCGCTTTTATAGATCTTATTTAGAAGCTGATGTACTATATTGCTTAGTTTGTTTAATGAATTTTTACCCTTTGATAAACAAATAAAAAACAAAAAACAAAGACTAGACAACTGGACTGAATCTAACAGAAGAGAAACGCCATAAAATTGGACTATCATCATCATCATCGATTAATATCTAATTATTAATTAAATGCAATGTTTAATATCAATATCATTGAACACAAAGACATGAACTTGCTTTGAATTATATGAAAGTTTGGAAATTTGCAAAATGGCAGAGCAAGCAATAGCAAAGCCTCATATTGGACAAGTTTTCCATGGAAATTCACCACCAAACCTCAGCTCAAGTGGGGGCCCTGCCCTCCATAAACTTAAATCTCATAATGCAGAACATAATAATACAGGTACAAATTTAACCGTTGAGAGATGAGGTGGTTGTGAAGCCCTTTCTGAACAAGCAATACGTCTGTCTTTTTGACACCACAGATGATCAAGCTTCAATTCAACTACAAATTTTGTTAGGTGGGATGTGAATGTGATTCTCTTTGTTCTTTTTCTTTTTTAAATACTGAGGTGGGGGTTATTTATTTTGCTAGGCCCAAAAAGGGCAAGCAACAAAGGGAGAAATATATATGTAAATGAAAAAATTTGTCACATATGACATATCATGATTGATTGTGGATATAAAAAATTATTATTCGCACACCGTGTTTTACATAAGTGTTTCTCAGAAGACATGTATGCTAGATGCTTATACTTTAGCAGCTTTTTCCACATTTAAGAATTATATAATAGGGTTTCCAGATGTATGATACAATAATTAAATGCGAAGGATTTTGAATTGATGAAAAGCGTTATTGACAAATTGTCAGGTGAGAGAGGTTGAGGAGGATTATCAGTCACAAACTACATATGGATTGACAAAGCAAATCTAGCCAAGCGATGAGCAACTCTATTGCATTGGTTCAAACATTAAGTATCTTCAATGCGATTTGAGAGAATTGCTTTTAGTAGCTATGGAGGGCAGAACCCAACTTGGTTTTACATTATTGTTTTTTTAACAGAATAAATGCATTGAACTCAGCTGTAAATGCTTATGCATGATGCCTGCTAATAATAATATGTTGGATTTGGACTTATTAACTCCAACAACTATTGTTGCAATAAGTGTATGCTATGTTCATAATTTTTTGCAGAGGAACATCAATAAAAATAAGGGTAAAGTGCCGAATACCCCCCTGAACTATCACGCTAATTGAAATCTACACCCTGAATTAATTTTTCAGCCAATTTAGCATTCGTACTAAATTTTATTGCCAAGTCACCCCCCACCGTTAGTTTTTGGCAATTTCCATCCAAATCTTTGTTTAAAAAGTCACATGACAGGCACATGATTTACTGTTGAATTAAAAATTAATTTTTTTAACCTCCCTCTTATTCTGTCTCTCTCTACTAGTCTCGAACCCATATGGGTTTTTGGCTTTGAACACAATTCCAACAAGCTCTGGAGACCAGCAAAATTTTTATTTGTTTTCTCTGCTTCACCAAAGAGCTCGAATGAGAGAAATCAATCGAAGAGAGAAGAGGTTAAAATCAATCACCGGAAAAATCCAAATTGGGGGCTGGGTAATATGGGTTTTGGAGGGGCAAGGTAATCTGGGTTTCAAGGGTGTTGGTTATGGGCACAGATATACCTTCTTCCTCGCCTCCTTGTTTGTCCTTTGTTTTAGCTTCCATTGTAAATTGTGCCCTCTTATATGAAGCTGAAGGTGCTGAAGGTTTTGTTCTTTTTGAAACACTTTGTTGCAGATCTCACATAGAAATCTATTTGTTGCCATGAGTGATTTGAGAGACATGGCTATTACTTCAACATCTGGGTCTGCTCAAGTATCAAAATTCCAAAAACATAAAAAAAAGAAAAGAAAGAGTAAAACTGATATTAATCATGCATGATATGTGTGAATTAATGCTGGTTAATTAATTTTGATTTGATGAGAAACTTGGGTTGTCTGGAAGATTTCTCTTCTTCTTTGGCGGTGGTGGTTGTTGCTGAATATCATGTACTGATGATGATGACTACTGCTAAGGGTATAGGGAGAGAGAAGAAGAGGCCTAGGAGGAAGAAACAGGGAGAGAGAAGAAGAGACGAGGAGATAGAGAGAGGGTTTGCAGAAGGGAGCTGGGTAATCTAGGTTGCAGGGTTGGCATGTCCCATTCACGTGGTGTTTTTAACAGAGATTTAGATGGAAATTTCCAAAAACTAACGGTGAGGGGTAAATTGGCGATAAAATTTAGTACGAAGGCTAAATTGGTTGAAAAATTAATTCAGGGTGTAGATTTCAACTAGCGTGATAGTTCAGGGGGGTATTCGGCAGTTTATCCTAAAAATAATTTAGTTCTTGAAGTAAAATCTGAAAATAATAATAATAATCAGGGATTTGGGGTGGGTTTGTGAGATAGTTTCCTATTGGGGAAGGAAATTTCCTGAAAATTATTATAGGGGATGGGATCGGGGACGGGGACGGGGATTGAGAACATGTACAGGGATGGTATTGCCATATCCGACCCGTTGTCATCCCTAGTGTTCATCCATACTTATGAATCACAATCCGACAATATATGCAAATTTGAAACTTCGATATTTATGCATGATAAGAAATGGTATGTCCTATTCCCATTCACTTCACTGCTTGTTCTTATTCGGACAAATAATTAACTGGCATAATACTAGAGATGTTGATCGATCTTTCCCCTTTTAGGGAATACATTTAAATTTGATGAATATGATCTGAAATCACTATGCAACGACAAACATATAAGATATCGAATGATAGGGAATTCCACTAGTATGTTTTTTTGGTGAAACAGGAGGCGCAACCATTTTGTGGCTGAGAAATCCATTTATATTCCAAAATATATTGTGGTAATTTGTTGTTTAAAGTTTACTTCCATCAGTCCTATAAAAAGAAGTATTCAACATCGTTCATCTACACACTCATTACATCATTATTTAAATTTAGTCACCAAAATGTTAAGTTTTTGATTTTGGTCATTACACTTTGCGTCGTCAACAAATCAAGTTCAATTGGCCCATTCTGTCAAATAAGACATATGTAATGTGTGCATGCAGGGGCAAAATTAGAAATCCACCATTAATTTAAAAGGATGTGAAGAGGGCTAGGACCACACTAGTCCCTTAGTGACTACGTCCCTGATTCTAGTGACATGCAAGTTTTTTCTCTTCTAACACAGTAGGAAAATAGGTTTTAATATAATGTGAAAATTATAAGCATGTGTATGCTATATAAACTCATGTGCGCACATGCACACTACATGTTTTTCATGTATTATTCGCTTGTGTTCCAATAACCAAAGTACTTGGCTATTTAGGGAATGAGCCTTTTTTGTGTGTGTGTTTTTAGTAAGTTATTTCTGTACGAGTCAAATATATTTTGCATGAAAACAAAAGTCACCTTGCTGGGAACAATCTAATTTGTTTTTTTTATATGAAAACGGAAAAATTCATAGATTTTTAAGTTTTGAAGTAAACCCAATGACTAGCATTCCAGGTCAGCAAACTTACCATAACGAGATGATGAGTCATTATTTCAATTAGTCAATTTTGTGTGTGTGCCTATTTTACCCTACAACAGTTTTTTTTATCAACCCATTATTGTTGTAGAATTTAATGTTAATAATGGAAATAAAAATTAAAGGTGAATAATGACTAGATTTGAGCTTTTTAATCAATAATTCCATATATACATGGTTACATCCCTTATTTCAACCTATCTCCCGTTGGCATCTTCTCAAATTTTTTTTTCTCATCTGTTCTTCTTGTTGCTTTTATAGATCGTTGCTTGTGGTGGTAAATTTGTGCAGGTCTACCTAGCAAAGAGGAATACGATTTGTGAATTTTCAACATAACATATGTCTTGTTTACATTTTCTTTTGCTCTTCTTGATTCTTTTTATAGATAATTGTTTATGTTGGTAGAAATTTGTCTAGATAAATGAGTTCAGGTGTTGAGATAGTCTATCTACGATTGAGAGTTCATATATTTATGTCTTCCTTGTAATAGTATTGTTATTTATTGGGCATGAGGTTCAGTAAAACTATAATACGTACCTTTACGTAGAATTTGATTGGACTAGAACAATAATAGATGCACCACACATTCTTCAAAGGACATTGCTTGGCTCCTGATACATCAGGAGCCTTTTCTCCTCCACATGCGATGTGGCCTCTTTACAAAAAGACACTTATTTTTTTTTTTTAAATTATTTTTTTCCAACTCTCTTCAACTCTTCTAACCCAAGCCCTTTTAACTCAGGTCACGCTCTTCTCTCATAGAGAGCTCCAGCGACGTAAACCTCAACCATTCATCGACAATGTAAATTTCAGGCGAATTTCTCTCACTGTTTGATTTAGGGTTTAGGAATGGTTAGTACAACAACATTGTTTCCCTTTCTTAATTTTGGAATTTTAGTTTTCATAATTCCTATACATGGCAGATTCTTCATATTTGGGGTTTGTTTTTCTTGACCACTTCCGATGAGTGGGTTTCTTATGTTTATATGGTTTATCAAAGTAGTAACTGTTCGGTTCATTTTTACACATGATTTATCATGTTATTCACCCATTATTTTGAGTTAGTTCTTGACATTTTATAGCTTTTTGCTTCCTTTTTGTGTTTTCATAGGTTTTACCTTGCTTAGAATAAAAATGAGCTAAAAGTGCATTATTGGTTATAAATTCTGATTTTGTTCATTTTCGTAGGTCAACTTCTTGGCCTTGGATCAGCATGCTCTGGTACTCGAATGAGGTAAAGATCTTCATGAAACTTGTTCCAATGGATGTTAACTACAACATATCCAAATTTGAGCTCCATTGGACAAGTATAGCCTATCCAACTGATCCTACATGTTACAGCAGCTCTAGAGAATTATCTTGCTCCAGCTTTTACCTCCATAAGTATCATCTTGATTCTTCTTGTTACCATAACACTTGGTAACCAGAAATTACTTTGGTTGAGAGATATTTTCTGAAACAAAGAGCATCTTGGTGAAGACAAGAACAAAAGAAGCCCATCATGACAAGGAGATAAAGGAGGGGACAAAGACAAAAGTGTGAGCTAGAAGTGATGGGCAAAGGAGAATAAATGTGCAATCTGCAATTCATTCGATCATTCTACACTTTGCAGAGATTTTGGGAGCTAGAAAGCAAGAAGGAGGAGAGCAAGGAGAAACCAAGGGGAGGGGAGAATGACATAACAATTGGAGAGAACCTTGGGGAGCCTTGAGGCAAGGATCCAAGTGGTTGAAAATGCAATTCTCTTTCTCCTCTTTGTTCTTAGTTTCTTTCATTTGAATTATTTCTTGTATTTTCTTAGTTTCAATGTAACTTCTTATTTTTATAGGGCTTTGGTTGAAGCCCTAAACATGATTACTCCATTGTTTTGATGCTTTGAGTTTATGAAATTTTAGATGTTGTTGATGGATCTCTTTCACTAATTGAATCTTATGATATGTGTTTGCTTCCTTTGATTAATCACCTTAGGTTGTATGCATGTAGCTAAAGTTGAGAAGTTGTGTAAGATACCCAAGAATATAATTTCTAATTAGCAACAAATGATTGAACTTGTTTAAGTGAACATCATGTGATTTGGTTTCTTGACAACAATTGATGAATTCCTATTCACCAAAATAATCTATCCTTAATGTGTGTTTTTCCTTGGTTGGCCATCTTTGAAAGCATGCTTCTTGAGATTATTGGGATTGTGTGTATCCTTATATTTTCCTGAGCAATAAATGGATGAAGTAAGAATCATCCATGTGAATTGGTTTCTTGAATACCTAATGTAAACACCATGCTTTAGGGTTCTTGTGATGTTCATATTCTCTTTGAACTTAATGGGTTTTTCTTGTAATTGAATCAAAGTACTAAGCACACCTAGATTTGGTTATAGGGAAGGCACAAGTATTGTAGCACTAGCCGTGCACTTTACGTATATTAGAGAGAATCAATGCGTCTTGAGCCACTAGTCCTGGTCTTGATTGCGAACATCTTTATCAATATATTTAGAGTTCATTACTTGAGTATCCATGAACATTGGTAGGATTGTTTAGGGTGGATTATGAAACCCTAGTGTTTGTTACATTGTACTTTCACACTTTCATTTTCATCTCTGCCATCTTGTTAAATTTAGAGTTCAATTACATTCAAGCATTAGAATTAGGTCACTCAAATCAAATCAAACACCCCCCCTCCACCCAAGTGTGTTGTGTATGTGTGTTTGAAACGTTGTGTGTTTTTTTATTATTGAATTTTGTTTATTTCCGTAACTGTTTTTGACTTTTGGTTCGTGCTGTGTTCTTCTTTTTTCTATGCTGAATCTAACCGTATAAAGAACTTGAAATTTGGACAAACGGTTGGAAAGTTATAGCTCAAAAACTGGATAAAGGTCGAAACTGGAAAAACAGAGAAACGAATCTGCCTAAAAATGACTGGTGGCCACTGTTCAGCGACCGGTCGCTTTGTATTTTTCACTGTTTTTGGAATTTGGTCCACGTTGAGTTCTTTTTTTTTCTGTGCTGAACCCAACCGTGTAAAGAACGTGAAATTTGGACAAATGGTTAGAAAGTTATAGGCCAAACACTGGACAGATATTGAAACGTGTTTTTGTTTGGTTTCTTGTTTTGTTTTTTTCCTTTTACTTTTCTTTACTTATTTTTAGTTTCCAATTTGTAGTGTGCATTTGTGTTGTGTTAAATTAGTGTTCTTTACGTACGCAAGTTAGAACTTATAGGAAGCCGATAGTTCTTCGTGGGATTGACTTCGTACTTACATAATCTATACATCAATAGATTCGTGCACTTGTGGGTATTTTTAATTGGTTGTTTGCACATTAATTTGTGTCGATTAGAAAATACAACATATACTTGTAATGAACTTATGTTGATAAATATATAAAAACATCTATTTGATTTGTAATATAATCTTCTCTTTTCTCTTTGTAAGCTAACCAGGCTTTTAATTTGGGTGAAATAAATGGTTATAAGTTGCAGCCAACCTGTTTGAAAAAATGTCTAAACCAAGTTGTGATCTTTTTTTTGTTTTGTTTTTGTGGTTTCTATTTTCTTAAATAATTTTAACTTCTAAATATGATCCAGTGGTTCTAATTGGTAGTGGCAATATTGTAGGTGGATGGAGATTCAAGAGTTTCCAAGACTAAGCAATATGTTATCCAGTGATGTCAACGTTGATTTGCAAGGTGAGGACAAATCTGATCCATTTACTCATTTTTCACCTACTAATGATCTGGATGAATTGAATAAGAACAATCAAGAGAAAATTGAAGATGATTTGCTTAGTAGAGAGTTTAGTTGTCATAAGAGTGATATAAGTTTTATGTACAATATGGTGGTGACAGAGGTTTTAGTGTGAGAAAAAAACATTGGAGGAAAAACAAATTGGGTATTGTGACACGGGTAACTCATTGTTGTTCAAAAGAAGGTCATCAAAGATATGACAAACGGCGTGAAAAAGTATCTTATTCTCAACCAATTTAAATGGTGGGTTGTGAAGCACATATGACTTGCTTACTTAAAAAACATGGGAGTTTTAAGGTTACATCGTTTAAAGGAACCCATAATCATGCTTTGATTAGAACACCAATGAAGCATATGCTTAGGATTAATAGATGTATGTCTAAGGCTCAAAAAGCACATGCTGATGATGCTGAAAAGTCAGGAATACCTATTAAAGCAACTATGGAACTAATGAGTAGAGAAGTTGGGGGACAAGAGAATCTTGGGTTTTTGGATAAAGATTACAGAAATTACATAGATAAAAAGAGAAAGACAAATATGGAAAAGGGAGATGCTGGTGCTATATTGCAATATTTTCAAAAAGTTCATTTGGATGATTCATCTTTTTTTTTTTTATGCAATGCAGCTTGATAAGGATGATATGATCACAAATATATTTTGGGCTGATTCACGTTCTATAAGTGACTATCGCCTCTTTGGGGATGTTGTTTGCTTTGATACGACATATCAGACAAATGAATATGGTCGACCATTTGCACCATTTGTTAGGGTTAACCATCATAAGCAAACAATTGTTTTTGGTGCAGCTTTGTTGTACGATGAAACTGCAAAATCTTTTAAGTGGTTCTTTGAGACTTTCCTTTCAGTGATGTCTGAAAAGCAACCAAAGACGATTCTAACAGATCAATCTGCTGCAATGGCTAGTGCAATCTTAGAGGTATTTCCTGAAACTTCTCACCGACTTTGTGTTTGGCATATTTATCAGAATGCTGCCAAAAATTTAAGTCATGTTTTTCATGGATCAAAAGAATTTGCTCATGATTTTAGCACATGTATATATGATCATGAGGATGTAAATGAGTGGTTATTAGCATGGAATCATATGCTTGACAAGTATAGCCTCAAGGGGAACAAGTGGTTGAAAGAAATATTTGAATTGCGGGAAAAATGGGCCCTTTTGTATGGCAGAAATACTTTCACGACTGATATGAAAAGCACACAGCGTAGTGAATGTATGAACAATGTCTTAAAAAAAATATTTGAAGCCAAAGCATAATCTTTTGCGATTTTTTGAACATTATGAGAGGGTTTTGGTAGACCGTAGATATGAAGAACTAGTTGCTGATTTCAAGATGCTGCAAACAACACTTGTACTATTATTAAGTGTTGAGATGTTGCGGCACGAAGCTGAGGTTGTCTACTGCGCAAATCTCACGGCCTTAAGTTCCGGGCCGAGGGGATGTGCGTTGACACGCGGCTTCCTGCTTTCGGGTGCGGTGCGGTTTGTGCGCGGGCGTGCCAGCACGGTCTACCGTGCGTCGAGGTTGTTGGTGTGAATGGAGATGGTTGAATGGTTGAATGGTTGAATGGTGCGCCTATTTGAACTTGTCTTCTGATTAAACGATTGTAGCCAAAAGATGAACTAATCTCGGCTGTCAGGTTCACGGCCTGAGCTACAAGGCCGTTTAGTGGTGGTGTCGATGGTGGATTTAGGGCGGTGCTCTAGCGCGCTGCTCAATGAGCGGCGGTCGTATGATATATGGGGTGAATGAGCGAATAACAAGGATGGTGCTCCGGCGCCTTGAAAATCAAGGGTCGTATGATATATTGATGAATGGGTTTTCCTTACAAACTAACACTACTCATAGGAAAGCAAGTAAAGATAAGGAAAGTGCATTACAGGAAAATATAAGTTGCTCCGTGGGAGGCTTGGGTTTGGTGTTGAACCCTTTGAATGTAGTCCTGAGCTTTGTATTTATAGGAAGAGTTCCTGGAGGAATGATCGAGGCTGAAAATCTGCATGGTGGAGCCTGATTAGCGCAAGTGGGTAGTCTAATCGACATTTGGGATCGTGAAGCATGGTGGTGTGACCCCCTGAATCCTGGTGAATCCCAACCGCCGCCCTTGATCGTGGTTCCCGCGCAACTGGCCATGGGGACGCATTTATTGCTCTGATAGTTAGTCACCCAATCTCTCAAGTTGCAAGAATTCTTGTGAGAATGTCCACGTCTAATCACTCTGTTTTCTGTCGCCAAACCCTGACTTCAGTCACTTCCCACCTTCCCTCATGCATTAAATGCTTATTCATGGCCAGTGATTTTACTGCAATAAACAGAGGCACTACCTCATTAAATGAAGCATGGGACCTTGTCATCACGTGATGATTTGACTTTAATACTCCTGGTCGTGACTTTGCTCGGCCTCGGCCTCGGCTTGCAATCGGGGCCGAGATGATCACGCCTTGGCATTTTCTATATTATTTTCAGGGAGGCCAACCACCTTGGTGAAACGCTGCGTTTTAGTTTTACGAGCAAGTGCGAGGGCCGAGGAAAAGGGGTGCCTTCGGCCAGTTCATGGCCGTGATTTATTAGGCACAAACATTGCCCCCACATCCCTGGATTCTTCGGCCTTGGCATGGGGAAGGGCCGAATGGATTCCAAGGGATGGACCCCTAGCATTCCTTCTGAAGTGATTGACAACTGGGGCATTAAATGCGCAGGCCAATCGGCGCATTTAATGCCTCAAGCGCGTCGTGCAGGTCATTATTCCCCAGGCTTACGCGAGGTGTCGCTTCGCCTTGTTAAGTGGAACGACGACCTCTGGGTTAGTGACATGCCATCGCGCTCTTAATTCGCACAAGCCATCATTTTACCTCGCTAATCGGAACGTTGGCTGCCAGGTCCTTGTCATAATCTTACGTGCTCTGAGTGCGCTGTCAGGCCATTTCGTTTCACGAGAATCACCCCTCCTCTTCGTTTTGAATCCCAGCATGAGTATAAAAACCCAAGCTCCTTCGTATTTTCTTCACACTCCCAAAATCCTCGAGCTCATGCCTTTCGAAAGCTCATACTGCCCAAGTTTTGAGATCCTTCCATGACTTAGTGGCCTCTCTTCTTGCTTTAAACACTCTGGAGCCTTCCTCTGATCCCTGGGCTTCAGTCTTCCTCATTTCAACCTACCCTAATGGTTCTCAATGCAGGCCTTCCCAAGCCAGGGAGCCAGACCTGCTGAGTCTCATGACTTGGCAGCTTGATGAAGACGAGGGGACCCGGTATGATGACCCCAACATGGCCGAGTTTATGCGGCTAAGTATCCTGGTCACATCTATGGCCAGAATGACGGCCTTTACCATGGCTGGGGTGATGGCCCCTACCATAACCAGAATGGCGACGCTTACCATGGCCGGAGTGATGACCGTTACTGCGGTCTGAACGACGACCGTTGCCACTGCCGGAATGGCGACTACTTACCTCGACCGGAGTGGTAGTCAATTTCTGTGTCCGAATGACGGCCTTCCTCGTGGTCGGAGCGACGGCCCTTACGTTTTCCATGTCCTGAGTGACGACCGCTTACCGTGGCCAGAATAGCGGCCCTTCCTCTTCGGCCGTGGCCTCAATGAAGCCTTGGCTTCAGGTTGGCCCCAGTTGGTGATGCAATAGCTGGCAGAGGTACTGCTTCGGGAGGAATGTCTGATTGACCAGCAAGAAGACCATGAATCCGTTGCGCGTAGATTTAGGATGTGATTTTTCTTATGTGTGCTTGTACTCGGCCATGACCTGGCCGTTTCCTTGTAAACGTGTTCCCCTTTTTAAACTAAATGACTGAAATAAAGTATGAATTTTGGTCCGTCTTTGTTGTATTGCATACTCCGTTCTTGTCATTTGTAAGTCTTTATAATTCTTTCACGGCCGTCTCCCATAAGGACGGGGTGTATCTCTTCAGATACTGGCCGTTGATCAGTAAGTTGTGCCGCTCTCCATCCCTGTCTTTTAACTTAAATGCACCTTGGCCGAGGATCCTTTCAATAATGAACGGCCCTTCCCAATTGGGTGAGAACTTGCCGAAACGAGGGTCCTTCGTCCCAATGGGGAGCACCGCTCGCCATACTAAGTCTCCCTCGGCGAAAGTCTTTAGTTTGACTTTTCTGTTATAGGCCATCGCCGCGATCTGCTTCTGTGCCTGCATTAGGTTATAGGCATCGAGTCTGGACTGCTCCAAATCTTCTGACTCCTGAGCCATGGCTTGTGCATAGTCCTCCTCTTTTTGCTCAGGTTGTTCGGCCACACGAAGAGACCGAACCTTTAATTCCATTGGAACGATGGCGTCGTGACCGTAGGTTAAGGTGTAAGGGGACGTGCCTGTGGCCGATCGCTTTGAGATTCGGTAAGCCCAAAGGGCTTCGGGAAGTAAGTCGTGCCATGCCCTAGACTTTTCCTCGATCATTTTCTCAAGGATGCCCTTGATTACCTTGTTGCTCGCGTCGGCTTGTCCGTTAGACTGGGGATAATAAGGCGTCGAGTGAACCAGTTTGATTCCCATCCGTTCGGTGTATTCCCGAGTCTCGACCGATGCGAAAACTGGGTCGTTATCGGCCGTAATAGTTTCAGGTATACCGAATCTGTGACGATGTGGTTCTCGAAGAACTTAACCACCTGTGTGCTAGAAATTGACCAATAAGACTCTGCCTCGACCCACTTAGTAAAATAGTCGGTCGCCACCAAAATCCATGCGTGTTGGTTGGACGCGGCCGGATGGATCTTGCCGATGATATCCACGGCCCATCCTCTGAACGGCCATGGTTTGGTAACCGGGTGAAGGGCTTCGACCGGTACTCTTTGTATTGGGCCGTAAATTTGACACTTAATGCACCCCCTGCATACTCTATGCAGTCTTTTAAAATGGTCGGCCAGTAATAGCCGTGCCTCCGAACTAGCCATCTCATTTTGATGCCAGACTGATGACCACCGCAAATCCCCTCATGGGACTCGGCCATAATAACCTTGATGTCTTCGGCGCTGGGACATAAAAGCAATAGGCCGTCTGATCCCTTTCGATACAGCTCGTTTTGATAAATTAAATAACACCGAGCCCGGAAGCGCGTAGTCCTCCCATGGCTGCCGGAAGGGTCACGCAAGTATTTCACTATAGGGTAGCGCCAGTCAGTTTCGGCCGTGTTGACTTCGTCGGTAATCTCGGCCGAAGATGCTTGCGTTGCCATTCCGCGTTCGGCCAGAGCCGGCAAGGTACGCTTCTCGATCCTTATTACGCGATCGTGGTTGGTGTCTAGGATGTTTACGCCTAACACCACCTGAGGAAGATCTTTTTGCTGGATATTTTTTGGGTAGTGCAGCTAGAAATATTTAACAGATGAAGATTGCACAAGTTTTTTGTTGGGTTGTGCAACATGTCAAGGGATATCATACTTGTACATTTGTGCAGCACATGGGTTAATAGGGATTGCACATTTTGTTTTTTGATTATGCAACATCATTGACTTGAAGGATAAAAGTTGTATATGTGCTATTTTTTGCTTAATGGGGGACAACGAAATGGCTTAATGAAAAGCTTTTTTATTTGTTTATTTATTTTCTTGAACAGGTTGGATGCAACCTATACACCCAATTTACTTTAGCAAAAAAATATGAAAACCAGATAGCTTGCAAGAGAGGAGAAAATTATATAACAATTAAATACTTTTATTTATTTATCAACATAAGTTTATTATAAGCAAGGATCTGGGAGTTTAAAGCGTTGAGGGGGTTATATTTATTGTAATTATCTAATTTGAGTAGAATTAGGAGATTTTGTACATATTTTGTAAGATCCCACATCGACCAACAAAGAGGGGGTTGATGTGCCTTATATGTACATGCCCGCATCCATCTAGCATGAGGCCTTTTGGGAGCTCACTGGCTTCGGAGACGTAGGAACCTCCGAGTTAAGCGAATTGGGGCCAGAGCAATCCCAGGATGGGTGACCCACTGGGAAGTTGGTCGTGAGCTCCTAGAAATTAAAACCGTGAGGGCCAGAGAGAGGGGCTCAAAGCGGACAATATCGTGCTACGGCGGAGCCGATCCTGAGATGTGACAATTTGGTATCAGAGCCACTCTGCCCTGTGGTGCGAGTGTGCCGACGAGGACATCGGGCCCCTAAGGGGGGTGGATTGTAAGATCTCACATCGACCAACGGAGAGGGGGTTATTGAGCCTTATATGTACATGCCCGCATCCATCTAGCACGAGGCCTTTTGGGAGCTCACTGGCTACAGAGATGTAGGAACTCCGAAGTTAAGCGAGTTGGGGGCCAGAGCAATCCCAGGATGGGTAACCCACTGAGAAGTTGGTCGTGAGCTCCTAAAAAGAAAACCATGAGGGCCAGAAAGGGGGGCCCAAAGCGGACAATATCGTGCTAACGGCGAAGCCAATCCGGGGCTGTGACATATTTCCTATTTGTACCCACTTTGTATGTAGTATATATATTCCTCCTTGAGAGAAGAATAAACATATCAGTTTAAACCCTAATTATTTTGAGTTGGTATCAGAGCGGGTTCCGATCCATTTCTACAAGATCAAAACCCTAATCCTGAAAAATACCTATTCTTCCGCTGCACCTAGTCTATACACCTAAGCTTGTGCCGTCTTATATCTCTTACTGTCGTCGTTGTCTAATCTTCTTCTGCCGCCGCCATTTATCACTATGTCAGATGTCACTGAATCTTCTCTTCTACTCCTATTGTGACGGTTCATACCGAATCGTCTACCAGTCTACCTATGAGATTCAAATTGAATGGATCCAACTATGAGATATGGGCTTCGATGCTCGAACTTCATGCTACTACACAAGGCAATTGGGTTAATTGACTGGCGACACTAATGCCCTGATTCCCAAGACCCAAAATATGGGAAGTGGGAAAATTGTTGATGCTGTTGTGAAAAGTTGGATGCTACGAAATATGGAACCCCAGTTTGTTGAATATGTTTCATACTTTACCTTTTGCTAAGGAAATTTGGGATGCTATTAATCAGATTTTTTATGATGGCTCTGACATATCCAACTTTATGAATTGTGATGCCAAGCTACCCGTCTCAAGCAAGAGGGTCGTCCTGTCTCTACCTATTTTGCCGAACTTAAGGCAATCTGGCTTGAATTGGACAAGAGACGTCATTTTCAGATGAAGTGTGCTGATGATATGAAGACTTTTCAGCTGCTGTTATGGCAGATCGTATGTATGATTTTTTGGCTGGCCTTGACGATACTTACGACAAGGTCCGCAGTGATATTCTATGGAGTGATAAAGTTCCAAGTATCGACATGTATTTTTATGGTCCGTCGAGAGGCTCAACGCCAGATTCTATGCTTGGATCTGGCACCAAGATTGGGGAACCTTGCGATTGTGTTTACTTCCAAAAACACTGCTTTGGTTTCTCAGTATACAAGGTCTGCTCTTCTGTTGTTCCGCCTCCTCGCCTGACTTCTGCAGAAAAGACAAACTAAAGTGTGATCACTATGGTGAAAAGAGACATACTATTAACACCTATTGGGCATTGCATGGGGTACCAGACTGGGAGAAGGAGCGGAGGCGTTTAAAGAATGAACAACTGAACAACTGAACAACAAAGCTCATGTGGCTGTTGCCCCCACTTCTATGGCTGACACCACCACTGGGCACGGCCACCTTACTGCTAACGCCTCATTCGACCTTGACCATGGTCTCCAACATTCCACCACCTCCACCTCCAAGTAACTTTGGCAAGGCTTTCCATGCCATGACACACGCAATACAGGTTGATTATTGATTCAGGAGCTACTGACCATATGACGTATAATTCTGCTTTATTCTCTACTACTCTTCCTCGTCCGCCTCATTGTGATCATATTCTGACTACTAATAATGCTGTTACTCCTGTCACGGGGTTGGTTCTATACTCTTAACTCCTGCTTTAACCATTGGACAAAGTGTTACTGGTTCCATCTTTGTCTAGTAATTTATTATCTGTGCCGCAAGTTACTGAGGCAGTTAAACTGCGTTGTACTGATGTATCCATATTTTGTCTTACTACAGGAGATCCAGACTCGGTAGATCTTTGGTCGTGGTAACTAGTCGGGTTCTTTCGTGCTGGTAGCGTCAAAACTTCTCAGCATTGCCGGATTTGGTTGCTACATTGCCGATTTGGTCATACCTCATTTAGATATTACGACATTTGTTTCCAGCATATTTAGTAGTGTAAACGAGTCTGCTTTCCAATGTCAGACTTGTATTTAACTAAGAGTCATCGGGTATCTACCCTCCAAGTTGTAATAAACGGCTTATGCCATTTGATTTAATTCATTCTGATATTTGGGGACCTTCCCCTGTTTCTACAGCCTTGGGAGTTCGATGGTTTGTCTTATTTGTGGGTGATTGCACTCGTATGATGTGGTTATATGGGATGAAAAATAAAAGTGACGTGGTCGAAATTTTTCAGCGTTTCTATCAGATGATTCAGACTCAATTTATGCTCCATATCAAGGTTTTTCAATATGAATATGGTGGAGAATTTGTTAATTCGGCGTTATCCCAGTTTTTCCACACTAAGGGTGTACTCCATGGGACTACTTGCCCTCAAACACCACAACATGGGGTTGCTGAACGTAAAAATGGGCAGATCCTTGCTGCTGCCCGTGCTCTGTTGCTTGGTGCGTCAGTTCCAAAGCGGTTCTGGATGGATGCTGTTACCTATGCATTCTCTCTTGAATCGCCTACCTTCACGAGTTTTGGATTTCCAAACTCCTATGCAGGTACTGACCCATCATATCTTTGCCTCTTCTATGCTGACTCTCTCCAAAGGTGTTTGGTTGTGTCGCCTATGTTCACCTCCATCAGAATCAGAGGAGTAAGCTGGACCCCTATGCTCTCCGATGTGTCTTTCTAGGTTTTTCTCCATCAGAAAGGCTACTAATGCTATCATCCTGCAACCCGACATCTATATGTCTCTATGGATGTTACCTTTATTGAGGATGAAATGTTTTTCTCTGATACACCCGATCATGTCCTTCAGGGGGAGACTAGTTGTGAAGGACATAACTGGCTAGATTTACAAGGGGGAGTAGTATTGATAGTTTGATACAAAGGGAAAAACTGACCGAACCTGTTGAACCGGCTGAACCTGCTATACTAGCTGAACCTGTACACCAGCTCCGCTACAGCTACACCAGTTGAACCTACTATTTTAACTGATGCCCCCCATGAAGCTTCTCTAATAGTACCCGATCAAGCTCCCCTGGATATTCCTGAGGTAAGTGCTTCTATTCATACTGCTGATAATTCTTATGTTTTACCCGCCTAGAAGGAACGTGGGGTTCCACCTGATCGTTACTCACTAGAAGGCAAAGCAAGATATGCTATTGCCCATTATGTGTCTGATCACAGGTTATCTCCTGAGTGCAAAGCTTTTGTGACCAGAATGGATAGTATTAAAATTCCAACCCGTGTTGAGGAGGCATTTAATGATCCAAAGTGGGCTGAAGCCATGAATATTGAAATGGAGGCACTGCAGAAAAATAATACATGGACATTGTTGATCTACCAAAGGGAATGAAGCCTGTAGGATGCAGAGTGTTTACAGTTAAATATAATGCAGATGGTACTGTGGAGAGGTACAAGGCAAGATTAGTAGCTAAAGGGTTCACTCAGACATATGGAGTTGATTATCATGATACTTTTGCACCTGTGGCTAAGATGAATACTATCAGTTTTGTTGTCCTTAGCAGTAAACTTGGATTGGACCCTGAGGCAATTTGATGTAAAAAATGCATTCTTACATGGTGAACTAGAAGAAGAAGTGTACATGAGTCTTCCACCAGGGTATAGCATTACCGGTGGCACGGGGAACGTGTGCAAATTAAAAAAGGCGTTGTACGGGTTAAAGCAGTCTCCTCGGGCATGGTTTGGCAGATTTACTACAGCTATGAAGAAGTTTGGTTACCAACAGGCCAATACTGATCATACTCTATTCATTAAACATAGGGCTGGTAAGGTGACTTTGTTGATTATTTATGTTGATGATATGATTGTGACTGGTGATGATACTGTAGAAATTGAGAAACTGCAGAAGCGTTTAGCATCTGAATTTGAGATGAAAGATTTGGGCAGTCTGAAATATTTTCTAGGAGTGGAAGTCACTCGATCTAAACATGGCTTATTTCTTTCACAAAGGAAGTATGTCATGGACCTGCTAGTAATACTGGAATGCTTGACTGTAAACCAGCTGATATACCTATTGTTGAGAATCATAAACTTGGTGTTTATGTGGATCAGGTTCCAACTAACAAAGAAAGATACGAAAGGTTAGTTCGAAGATTTATTTATTTATCATTGACACGCCTTGATATTGTATGCAGTAAGCGTTGCTAGCCAATTTATGCATTCACCTAGTGAGGACCATATGGCTGCTGTGATGCGTATTCTGAGTTACTTAAAGTTGCTCCTGGGAGAGGTTTATTATTTAAGAAAAATGGCCACTTGGATTTAGAAGGTTACACTGACGCAGATTATGCAGGGAATATTACAGATAGACGTTCTACATCAGGTTACTTCACCTTTGTTGGTGGTAACCTAGTTACGTGGCATAGCAAGAAGCAAAACGTTGTGTCTCGGTCCTCTGCAGAGTCTGAGTACAGAGGATTGCCCAAGGGGTTTGTGAAATATTGTGGTTGAGGTGGTTACTTGCTGAAATTGGGTTTAGACCATATGCTGCTACAAAGCTCTACTGTGATAATCAGTCTGCATTTGAAATTGCTAACAATCCGATGCAACATGATCGAACTAAGCATGTAGAAGTTGATCGGCATTTCATTAAGGAGAAGCTGGAGCATAAGTGAATTTCTATACCTTTTGTGCCTTCTTCAGAGCAGCTTGCAGATATGTTGACCCATGCTGTGTCAAAACGCCGATTTGAAGACTCAGTTGACAAGTTGGGCATTACCAATATCTATGCACCAACTTGAGGGGAGTGTTGGCGTGAGTCAACGTTCCTATTAGGAATAGAATTTATATTTTATTGTAATTATCTAATTTGAGTAGAATTATGAGATTTTGTACATATTCCTATTTATACCAACTTTGTATGTAGTATATATATTCCTCATTGAGGGAAGAATAAACATATCAGTTTAAACCCTAATTATTTTGAGTTAAAGTAGTTAGAGTTTGCTATTGAGGAGGCTTGAGTTAAGCTAAAACCAGCCATGGGTAAAAGAGTTGAAAGAAACAAATAGCAAAAAAAACACAAAAACAAAATAAAGAAATAGGTGTCTTTTTATAAAGTGACCATGTGGTATGTGGAAGAGGAAAGGCTCCTGATGTATCAGGAGCCAAGCAATGTCCTTCTTCAAAATGATAAACCTCCCACTCAACGGGAGCCATTAATAACACAACCTACAATCCTCCGCATCCATGACTTCTCTCAGCCACCCGTCCAAATCTGTGGCCAAGTGTCCCTTCCCTCTTAAAATGATATCTCCATTATGCAGGCATGGGGACAAATAAAGTGTGGACAGATAGATAAGGTGGGATGTGAAGCCCTCTCTATACGAGTACATCTTTCTTCTTCAGACCATCGAGCACCAATAATTCAACTACAAGTCCTGTTAGGTGGGATGGCTAGGGAGGTAGATGAATTCCTATTATTATTGGTGGCTCGGTTTGGATCCCCACTTTTTTAAATGACACATATCCAATTTAATTGAAATAGCGGAATGAGTATGAAGAATTGCATATATTATTGCTTTCGTTGAGAAGTCTTTTTCCACTAAGCTCACGTTTTATTCGTTTTCCAAACATATCAGGACCAGATTTGCTAGACAATAACATATCATTACTGGATTTACAGGCACTAAAGGACCCATGAAAGCCCCTTGAATTGGGTGCCATGATGGAATCGATCAATTGGGCAATAACTTTTGTGACCTAACGGAAAGCTTCTCTATACTTATTGACAGATACTCTTTTGTTTATTATTATTTAGATGGGAAATTTCATTATGAAAATGGTGCCGTAGACTCTAACCAAAATTTTAAAATAATATTTCTAGTCGCTCATGGCTCACGTGACTTGGCTTGGGTATGAAAAGGAGAATTAGTCAAAACAGCTCAAATAATGCCTTTTGGTTGATTAGGTTAGCTTGGAAATCAGTACCATACATGTTTCGAATTGTCTTCAAGTAAAGCAGCTCACAACTTTGTCAAATAAAAACAAAAGTTTGAGAAAACTCGTAAAAATTCTATCAGACAAATAAACAACAACGTGATGATAAATTC